>JALIZH010005227.1:0-14043 GCA_030522465.1 Rhipicephalus appendiculatus | reverse complement strand
GGACGCCATGCTTCCAACAGAAAACAGGCATGTAAAAAATACGGTGCTGCCTAAAAATGCAAAATAAAGAAGACACGTTTGCGAAGCATGACTTTATTTTACGTACGACTTCACATAACGGTTTATATTATTAATATATAAATAAGTTCCCATTTTAATCAAGACAATAAAAAAAATTTCTGCATTTCCAAGAAGTGAATCATGACGAGTGGGCGAAGCACTGGGGATCGTTCTTCCCGTAAATCACTCGTGACATTGCCCACTCGCACATGTAAATGAGTGACAACGCGTGTGTACAGTATATACAATGTGTTTTTGCCGTTGAGCCGCCGCTCTCCGCGTCCTCAACACCGGGGTAGCAGCTTGTTGTCGGCGTTGCCGTTTTGCCTTTCGCGGGCGAGAGCGCGTTCACGATCGTTTTCATCCATGGCAGAAAGAGAATGTGTGTTCTGGAACGCGCTTATTCTTCATCGTCATCAGCGTCATCATTATCGTTATGACGTTTAGTGGCTACATTCCATGTGCTGTGCCGTGATGGCAGAAAAAAGAATGTGTGGTCTGGAACGCGCTTATTCTTTATCGTCATCAGCGTCATCGTCATGTCGTATAATGATTACCTTGCATGTGTTGTGCCGTGATGGCAGCGTCATCGTCATCGCACTAGCGTGGCTGCACCGGGGGACACCGGGGTAGTGATGTACAAACCTCGACCTCAAGAAGCTTCGCCCCTAAAGTTAATCACAAAAATTAGGTACTAGTTCCTGGCGCGGGCAGGCATGCCTTTTCGGTTCTGCAGTTTCCACGTCACTGCGAATAATTATTGTCTTCGAGTATAGCACCGTCTCCCTCATGCAAGCGGGTCTGCGGAATTAAACATTGGGATTACTTATGTTGCGAATCCCACAGAGGCGCAAGCTCAGTACATGAAACATTAAGGGGGAAAGAAGCAAGAAAAAAAAAAGGGATGACCGCAGAATATTTGGATTCGCATTAAGGGAGTACTGGCACAATTTTGAGGCACCCCAAAAAGAGACATCTTTCGTTTCCATGGTGTGCACTCCCGTCGCTCTCCACACACCGGAGTCAGACAACGCATACAAAATATTTTACTTCGATTTTAAAGTTTGTCACCCAGCTTCTGCAAGCCAGCCCCACCGCAATTGACATTATGACGACAAGTCAACACAGTTCACTGGGTTTGCGAAATTTGCGTCCTGCATGCAGCCTAAATCGCAGAAATCACGGTCGGTGTCTCTGGACGACAATTTACTCATGGTTGTTTACGTGAACCACGTGCGACTGATAGCAAACAGGCAGCTGTTGCTAGTATGTCGCGAGTTGCAGTCTTCCCATGAACCTCTCTTGACACGTCACTGCGAAGCCACCCCTCTCGATACCGAAACCGAAATTGCTGTTTTAAGGTAGTTGTATTAAAAGTACATTCAACGCATTCCCAAGCACCACGACACTTATCAGGGTTCTCGACACCTGTGTTTTTATTTAGAGCAACAACCCGAAAATATTTGAAATTCGTGTGAGTACTCCTTTAAATGAAGACGACGTTGTTCTGAGAACAGCCGATAGGCCCATCAATAGCCGACGTTAGTGGTGTTTATTTTATGCCGTTTCTTTCATAAATGCTAGCGCACCACCTCGCCCAACTTTCTATCGTTTCGACGTTAACCAATACTAGCCGAAATTAAGCCCAGAGAAGCCGATACTACAAAACACTTAGCGATCAGTTAGCAAATAGCCGGTGCCAACCAACATAAGCAAGTGCATGGTAGTATCCGAGTTGACGCGAAAGACATCTTAATATGCAAGACTTTAAAGTATTATTATTTCGATAGGAGTTGTATAGACACTCCTAGTGCATCTTTGCCGTTGGCGTCGGCGGTCGCAGTGAGGTTTCGTTTAAAGTTTCAGCGCGATAACATTGCCCTGCGCGTGATATATTCTAGGCGCGAGTGACGGGGGTGCGAGGGCGCCCGGCGATTACCGCTCAGGCGGATAGAAAACGCGCTGACAGTGACCGTAGCGTGAAGCGCCCATGTGGTTTCCCGGGGGGAGGTGGGTGGCAAGGGCTGGAGAGATTGCGTGGCTAGTCCAGCGCTTGTGCTTGCGTAATTTTTATGTGTGCGTGATAGTGTCCTTTGAACGCTGCTTGATGAAATATCACGGCTCATCAAGTAGCTCATCAGTACAAAATCAGAACCTACGCGCCCCATTTACGCGATTGTAAGTCGACTCGAATGTAGGTTGACCCCCTCTAAAATCATACAGTAAACAAAAAGAAAACAAAAGCGCAAGCGCGTTTCGTAAAGGAAATTTATTTACGATATCGCTGAAAAAAAGAACAAGCTAGAATTCTCTTTGGAAAAGGTGGCTTCACGGCAGTTCTTCAGAGCTATTCAAAAAACGTAGCTTCACGGCAATATGTGGGTATAATAATAATATCTGAGGTTTAACGTCCCAAAACCACGATATGATTATGAGGGACGCCGTTTCGGAGGGCTCTATAAATTTCGGCCACCTCGTGTTCTTTAACGTGCACTTACATCGCACAGTACACGGGCCTCTACCATTTCGCCTCCATTCAAATGCGACCACCGCGACCGCGATCGAACCCGCGACCTTCGGGTCAGCAGTCGAGCACCCCAATTGTTACACCACCGCGGCGGACAATATACGGGTATCACTTTCTAGAACATTTTGCTTGCGTCGTTGCTGAGGGGGCCTGGTTGTGCACGAGAAAATGCGGTATATGTTACAGATAGATCTGGAACGCAAACGTAATGTCGTAACGATGCCACAGCACGCCCGATTTCTCGTTTGCTTCAGTTTCGATTTTGCTACACTCGCAACTGAAGTTGCGAGTGTAGGGAGTGCCGTGCCTTTCTTGGTCCGCTCTGTCCCCGTCAAATGTGCGCTACTTTCTCGTACGGTATAATGATCAGTCACCTAGTAGCCCAGCTTTCAACCCTTTTAAACTAAGACCTTGTTGCTGGGCTAGATGGTAGATAGCATTGAGGACAAAATTTAGATCGACACTCCAGCTGCATTTTTGCCGTCGACGTCGGTGGCCACCGTGAGGATCCGTATAAAGTCCAATAGTGATATCATCCCTGAGGGCTTCGTATATTCTATGCGCAGCTGCGAGTTGTGAGTGACGCTCTTTTGCTGCACTGCGTCTTTTTTCTGGTGGTGATTAGGCCGCAAAATTTTTTTCCGGTAAGCTAGTTTGGGTTTCGATTGTAACATGGTGAAACTTAAGGCGCACGAAAAAACACGGACGAAGAAAACAGACGACAGGACGATGCGCTTACTTCCAACAGAATGTTTATTACACAGAAGTTGAACATATGGTTTCACTAGAGCGCGCAGGCGCTAGTAGATCTGGTTTTACCGACGAAGCAAAAAAGTTTTGCATTGATACCTGGGGTGGGAACACAAGACTGTGGAAAGGGGAAAACACTACACGTTGACACGTGCGGAGCCACGCCGCTGCGCTTTGTTCAGAAAACCAATCTCTTTTTCCGTTAGGTCTACGGATGGCGTGCTGATACAAGTTGCTCCCGCTTTCGCGATTTCGAGGGCCTCTATTATCTCGCGGGTTGTCTTATTGTTGCTTGTGCCGATGATGATGCAGTTAACAAGTGAAGGTGCACAACCGTAAGCTCTGCAATGCTGACTGAGATGGCCTGCTGCAATATTCTGAGAAGCGTTATGATGCTCGCGAAGTCTGTTATTTAAGCACCGGCCGGTTTGTCGAATGTATCTCTTTCCGCAAGATAGTGGGGAAAGAGTACACGACGCCTTTCCTGACGTCCTGACGTCTGTTTTCTTCGTCCGTGTTTTTTCGTGCGCCTTAAGTTTCACCATGTATCACCACCAACAAGCCCATACTTACATCCTTTCGATTGTAAATCAACCCCGTGACAGCGCACGGCTCGTACCCCTATATGTGCCGTATACTCACGTCGAAGTTCGCGTTGAAACAATATACAGCACGAAGGTCACGTCACTGTCCGGCACGGTGGTATAGCGGTTAGGGTGCTCGGCTGCTGACCCGAAGGTCGCGGGTTCGATCCCGGCCGCGGCGGTCGCATTTCGATGGAGGCGTACAGGTAGAGGCCCGTGTACTGTGCGATGTCAGTGCACGTTAAAGAACACCAGATATTCGAAATTTCCGGAGCCCTCCACTACGGCGTCTCTCATAATCATGTCGTGGTTTTGGGACGTTAAATCCCAGATATTAATATTATTAAGGTCGCGTCTCTCGCCGAAACGGCCGTGTTTTTTTTTTATTGTAACTTTGAAATTGACATGACAAAAAACGTCGCAAACACTTGTTTGGTCCCATAGCCTAACTGGCTAGTACCGGGACCAATTGAATGACATGTATACGTAATTACGCAAGCGGTTACAACAGTGGGAAAGGACAACAACTTGATACAAATATTAGAAGAAACACCTCATTGAAATAAACTGGGAGTAACAACGGACAAAATAACCACTGATACAATAGTAACACTTAAGAACTACATATAAAGCGCTTCATTGCAAGAGAAAAATTATTTGACTCTTTCACATCAGTCGGTATGGCGTTCCAAACGAGAGCGCCGTGAAATTCTATGAGCCTTCGACAGTAGGCATTTCTGGCAACCGGTAAATTAAAGCACTTATTCGCTGCAGCTCTTGTACAGCGCGCGGGTAACGTAAAGGTGCTCAATGGGAATGGGTCATCATGTTTTATTATTCTGTGCTCTATATCAGCAACACTGGAGACGTGAACAGAGTCCAGCGGTAGTATACGCACTTGTTCAAACAGTTGTTTTGTATTATCCGCCCTGTTTGAGAATGTAATGATCCTAATTGCCCTCTTTTGTAGACGGCTAATACATTTCAAATGGGTCTTGTATGTACTTCCCCATGATACTGTGCAGTAGCTCAAGTGACTGTGCACGAATGCGAAATACAGAATGCGCAGAATTGTTGCGCCAAAACATTCACGGGCTTTTAGTAGCGTGTGACACCCATATGCTAGCTTGGAGCATGTTTTTTCTATGTGCGATTTCCAGTTCATATCTGAGTCAAACATGACCCCTAAGTACTTAAACAAGGCTACTCGCTTTAGTAGTACTGAATCTAGAACTAAGTTAAACCTTGCAAAATCGAGTTGCTTCTTCCTAGAATGAAACACCATGTATTTAGTTTTATCTGTATTGATATTTAGGTGGTTTCGTTTAAACCATAAATGTACTCTCTTTAACTCTTCGTTAATTTTATCTTCAATATCACTTAAGCTGTCACCAACAAAGATTAGTGCCGTATCGTCTGCATACATTAAAGCTTCTGAGTATTGTAGGACGGAGGGGGAAATCGTTAACATACAGTGAAAAGAGAGTTGGTCCAATAACCGAGCCTTGTGGTACCCGACAGACTACTGATTGAGTAGAAGACACGACACCATCCATTACTACTCGTTGTTGTCGTTCGGATAGGTAGCATTTAAGAAGCTGGTGAATTTTGCCCCGGAAGCCATATTCATGAACCTTACTTAACATAATGTGGTGGTTGACGGAATCGAAGGCTTTCCTTATGTCTAGGAAGACTACGACAGAAATCATATTTTCGTTCAAGGCTTTGTTGACTTGTTGAGTTAATACCAGAACTGCGGTAGATGTAGATCTGTGTGCTCGGAAACCATGCTGGTTTGAGCAAAGTATGTGATGTTTAGATGCAAATGATGTTATCTGCGCTGATAGTATTTTTTCAAACATTGTATTAATTACACTTAACACAGATATCGGTCTGTAACTTGAGGCACTTGAACGGTCTCCATCTTTGTATACAGGAACGACTTTGCCCAATTTAAGCTCATTTGGGTATATACCACAGTCCTGCCAGTGTTGAAACATGTACAGCAAATGGTCTGCCAGGATGTCTATGTTATTTTTTATTAATTTAACGGTAATATTATCGAGCCCAGCCGCTTTATTGGCGTCTAGCTTTGGACTATTGACACGACATGGGACATTTCTATTTCAAACATGGCAAAGCTATCAGAAACCGGTCTTCCGGGATGCGTGTGATCTCTAGTGTCAGGAAACTGAGCAGCCAAAGCACGCCCTACATCTGCGAAATAATTGTTAAAGTGGTCCACCGTGTGTTGAGTTATATCATCAGGCAGTACACGTTTGTCCGAGTCAAGGCCGACTGCGGCTTTTGCTATCTTCCAAATTCTCTTGGTGTTGCCCTCAGCCTGTTCGATAAGCTTACCATAGTATTCTTTTTTTCGCTTCCTCATTAGGGACACTGACGCGTTCCTATAATATTTGAACTGATTTAAGTAATACACGTTGGTTCTCTGCTGCTTCCACTTGTGGTACCAGTGGTCTTTTTGTTTCAATACTTCCAGAATACTTGGTGTCATCCAAGGGCAAAGTGGCTTGGCGTACTTGCAAGTAGTTTTGGTGGTACTTAGTGACACCGCATTTTTAAGTGAGCATATGAAGTTACTGTATTCTATATTTACATCCTCGTCATATATAGCACAAAAATCGATTTGACTTATTTTGTCACGTAGTAGCTTATAGTCAATCTTTGTAGTTTCTTTTATCCTAGAAAGTTTGGTATTGAGAGGCGCAATTGTAAGGGTAACAAAAACAGGCAAGTGATCAGCAATCGGAGCAGGAAGCACACCAGCATGTACAGCATTGCCAACGTTGCAAAGGGCATGGTCAATAAGAGTACATGACGTGTTAGTGATACGTGTTGGCTAAGTTATGACATTACACAAGTTAAAAGATTTCAAGAGAAACGTGTATTCATTCGAGGTATCAGAAGAAAGGTCAATGTTAAAGTCACCAACAACTGCTATATTATTGTAGTGCACGCAGGAAACTCTCATAAGAATAGACTCAAATTCCTTCAGGAACGTTTTGATCGAAGTTGCGGGTGGGCGGTATACAACACCAATAACTGGCCCTCCTTCAATTTCGATAAACAGCGTTTCTAAAGTTGCGTTAGTAACAGATCCATCAAACATGACATTGCACACAATATTGTCCCGCACAAACAATGCACCTCCACCTCCTCGCGCAAGCGAGTTGCGTGGTTGCGATAGCAACCTGAAACCCTGCATACTCATTGTTTCATCAGCCTTCAACCATGTTTCACTCAAAGCAATCATATCGGAAACAGAATCTAGCCGCGCTATATAGGTGATGAGACTGTTTAAATTCCTACGTAAACTGCGCACATTGCAATGGAAAACCGAGAACTTATTACATTTCTGTTTTTTGACATATGAGGGTTTAAGCATATTTACAAAAATAGAGCTTGACTCGACACGGGCAACTACGAAATTGTTCGCTTGCGCTCGCGTTTTGTTGGGTAACGCTAGGTAGCACGCGACAGGAATTAACTGCTAGCCTTACCTATAACATTTCAATTTGTTCGTATCACATTCACCGCTTCTCCTTTGCGGCAGAACTGCCAGTTTGTAAAGGCGCGGCAAGGCCAATCCATGACAATTATCTCTTTTACAGCGCTATTCACTGTTATCACGTGTTAGGTTACTGCTTTTGATGCATATAGTTAGACTGAAGTGTCTAAACTGAGCGCACATTTGGAGAAATTCTAATTGTAATGTATTATGTAGTGTAAAAAGTGGTAATACCAACTGTAACATTGAACAACCGACCCAACACCCGATAATGATGAAAAACGTTTTATTGGCTAAAAGGGTGCTGGGCAAATGGGTGGGGTCCGCAGTCCAGGGCTCCACTGGCCTTTGCGGCTCGCTGGGCTTGGTCGAGCAGAGCCAGCTGGCTCTCGCGATCCTTGCTAGCAAGCCACGCCTCCCACTGCCTCGTTTGAAATGTTGTCCCCAAAAGGGGAGAATTGATGTTTTGGGAACTTCAATAAAACTTCGGTTGGGCCTAGTTGGTACATCGCATTTAGGGTGAAAACTTAGCGCCTGTGCTCGTCTCTTCTTCCTTTGTGGTCCGTCTTGTTTGCGCTAAGTTTTCACCCTAAATGTGATGTTTTGGGGCCGCGATTCGCATTCCCACGTAATGTGGGCGAGAGTTGGCCGTTCTTTACACCACGGACAGCTGCGCGCGTATATTGTGGGATTTATGTGGTGGTTTCTTTGTAAGTGAGGGTACGTGTTTGTTTGTACTCGACGCCAATCTCGCGCTTGTTCTCCGGTAAGATCCGGATGGGGATGGCTGTATTTCTCTCGTTCTCCTCTTTGGTTTTCGGGGATGTCGCGTGGAGTTGTTGGGGTTTCCGCGAGCGTTGCGACCGGTGCTCGGATGCTCATTTCGCGAGCAAGCCGGTCGGCCCTTTCGTTGCTCTCAAGTCCCGCGTGCGCAGGACACCAAAGTATTGCATGTGGATTTAGGAGTTGTTTCCCTAGGATTCTCATTGCAGTCCTTGGAATTGCCCCAGCCTGAAACATACGGCAAGTGGATTGAGAGTCGGTAATAACAAGGGCTGAGTCTCCCCGTTGTTCTGCGCATCTTATCGCCATAGCAACCGCCGCCATTTCGGCCGTACTGACTGATGGGGTTCTTGTCGACGCTGCTACGGTTGTAACTGATAATTAAACCAATGATTACGCGAATATATTGTTTATTCATAACCCCTATTGCATAGTCATTCCTGAAGGTAAAACGGCGCTCAACTCTTGCTACAGGCTTGGCAACACGAAGACGTCCTGAGCTCAGACAACAATAGAAAAATGGACAATTGTGCCGTGCCATCAGAAGACAGAAAAAGATAGAAAAATCAGTGACAAAGAGGGAATTACAGAATTCGCCAGTGGACACGCCTGCCAACCCACTGGAGTTCGACAAACAGCCATCTTGAAAAAGCTAGAAATAAAGCGGCAGGGATATAGGTCAAATTGGATACGGTGACGGTTCGTACTTAAGAACATGTTTATAGGTCTTATTTATTTTTACATTTTCTCGCTCTTTCACTGGGAAGGGCGCAAAATGTTATCTTCATGGCGAGGAACATCATCTGGGCCATCAAATCCGAGCTTCTTCGCGCGTCCGCTGTATTTTATCTATCGCTTCAACACTCTCTGTCTCTTTCTTCTTTCGTATTTTTTTTATAATTTGTTTAGAGCTCGTCTGAAGCAGCATCGAGTGCCGTTGTAGCAGCTTCCTTCTTATTCTTTCATATGTTGATAACGTTGACAACCAGACGGGCATTCGCTCAATTTACTATGTTTATTCGTCTCTATACTGTTATACCCGGCGTGGCAGCTCCGTAACTGTGGCGTTGCTATGAGTTGCTATGCTTATATCCAGTTTCCGGGTCCGATTCCGTGATGCGGTGGCCGCACGTCTATTGAAGTTAAATGCAAAAGCGCTCTTGTACTTATGCGTCCGTCAGGGGATCGGTGTTACCATCTTATGGCAAGGACTAACGTGACTGATTGATCACTTCATGACGTAAGAAAGAGGTAATGTCGGTAATGGCGTCATGTCAGCACATAATGCTATAACGTCATCATTTGTTTTCTGCGATACCTGTTTCTGCGATACCTGTAAGCCGGGCCCTTAACCCTTTGAGGCGTTATGTACACAATTGTGTACACCATTTGAATTTGTTATTTGTATCAATTAGGGTCTAAAAAAGAGCAAGATATATCAAGCTGTGGATGAATGGAAACTCCTGCTAAATAAATTTGTCTTCAGTTAACGTCATTTTGAAGCGTACTGTTGCGCATGAGCTCTTTCCTGAAGGTACTACCACGTTCGACGAATCGTTCGACGTGCCGCTTCGTGCGAGCCATTTGAAAAGTATATTTTTTCTTTGCTCAGAATGTACGTCACCAAAAATGAATTTGCACGGTATTTGTACACTGAGATTACATTCTATTTATGCCGAAACAGAGCGTGAATGACTTCATTATAAATAGATATTTAATTACAACTTAATTGGGATTAGTCACAATAACACGCTTAAATTAACATATTATGACATTATTTTTATTGCAACAGAATGTTGAGTGCCTTCGAATAACGTTGTATGGATTTGCCACATTTACAGACAGTTTTACAGCGAAAGCTGTTATGAGATCACAACAAGGGTCGTTCCTGCGCCGTAGTTGTCCGCCGCCGCCGCCGGTGTCCGTAACCAATATCGCACGAAATAAGAAAAAAAAACTAAATAAATAAAAAAATACCTATGACAGAATGGGAATCGAATCCGGGTCTTCTGCGTGGCAGCCCAGCACTCTACCACTGAGCTACGTCGCTGCTTGAAACTGCGGTGCAAACTTACCCTATGCAGGCTTCATGTCGGGTAAGGAATTGCGTTAACGTGTGTTGTAAAGCGTTTTAGAACAGTAAAGTAAGAACCAGGCATCACACCATGCGAATTGCGTAACGAGTGGAGCGTTCAATGCTCCAACCCATTACAAAAGCCTCAGGCAAAATTCTTCATCGTTGTCAGCCACAGCATCAACTAAGTGCAAATAATGTGTTACAAGAGTGTAGCGGGTACCGCGCTGTCCTGAAGAATGTCGAATAATGGCATAGTAGACGGTTCCCCACTACACAAACATTATGATGATTTATGGCGTAGTGGGTACCATGCAAGTGCGCTTGTAGTAGTTGCCCCAAGAGTGTTTTAAAAAGGCTCTAAAAAGGCCGCTCTCCCAGCTTTCGCTGTAGCTGTGCTGCGCGTTGCGCGCAAGCCTGGCGGTTTTTTTTTTTTTGTAGGTGGCGCCTTAAAGGGGTTAAAGTGCTACGCACTTAAATGTCACATGATCCCTTAGGGCGTTTTACTAAGACGACTCGAAGGTGAAAATCACCGTCTAAGTCGATGGCATTGATCCCCCTCCCCTGTTCAGAAAGCTTTCCGCAACCAACGCGGTTTTGTAATGCCCCCGAAATCCGCCCACCTTTGACCTAGCGACAATGTCGTGTGATGGCGTTATTTTGTGACGTCACGTCATAGTAACGTTTCAAATTTCGTTGAGCTGTGATGTCGTGATGACGTCATAAGGTGACGTGATCACATGAGGATCATTTTTGGTGCCCCTGGTGTTCACGTCGCCGACGCCAACGGTCACACTTCGCGTACGGTGAGGCATGTAAGGCTTTAGCCTTGAATACTGTAGGCGTGGCCGGTCCATGTGCATTTCTTCTTTTTTGATTTCACCTAAGATATCCTTAACAGCCGTTTGTTCCCTAATGCACTTTGCTGTCTTCCTGCCTACGTAGTGCTAAGGCAGGATAAGCGCTGGTCGTTAACGGCAACTGACTGGATTCCAAGAGAAGGCAAACGCACAAGGTGGAGACAGAAAGTTAGGTGTGCAGATGAGATTAAGAAGTTTGTGGGTATAACATGGCAGCAGCTAGCACAGGACCGGGTTGATTGGTGGAACATGGGAGAGGCCTTTGCCCTGTAATGGGCGTAGTCAGGCTGATGATGATGATGACTATAGGTGTGCTCAGCTGTGCTTAAGAGCCGTAATGGCGCTGGCTGCGTTAACTTCCTGTGATAGGAACTCTGCGCAGAGCGCACAGTTTCGGTAATCTTTGAGGGCCCTTTATGCAAACTCATGAATTGTGGCAACGCACGCAGTCTACTCTCATATGAAGTCCACTACTACAGCCTCGCCTCCAGGCTGCAGGAGCTGCGGAACACCCGATCATGGCGGCGATGAGAATCTTAACGCAGTGAAGGATAAAGAGAACCAATGGACCCGGACAAGCCACGGCTGCAAACTGACCCTGGCAATATTAAGCACGCGCACCCTCTCTAATGAAGCCAGGTTAGCCACTAGAGGAGTTAGAAAGGGTTAACAGTATATTATTGGCATTAGTATAATTAAAAAAAATGGTGAAACATTGGACAGTGCTGGGCACGTACTCTCCTGAGAAGCAAGAGTTTGGCATTGGTTTCTTGATCCATAAATATACCGCGGTCACATTGCGCCATATTGCGGTCAGTTTGCGATCAACATTGAGTAATTTTACAGAATCAATGAAAGGGTAGCAGACGTCGTGTTAGAGCTAAACTGGACTATACACTGAAGAAATACAGCAGTACGCTTCAACGTCCAGGCACGATGACGGGAATGTACAGGAATTTATTATGTATAAATTAACAATGCAAAAGTCACAATCTCTGTAACGTTTCGCCATGGGTGATTTCATAGCGAAAGTACGAAATAAATGGGAAGGGGAAGACTATGGTGACTATGACTATGGTGGTCAATCGTAGAAGTAGTAGCAAAGTCCTTCAATACTTTTACTTGTCATGAAGCTTCAGCAAAAGTGTGATATATGGACAGGAGCAACCGCTAGGGGTGCCCTCGCCCGCGCGTGCGCATCGCTGTCTCTAGGCAGCCAGGACATAAGACACTTTTTTGTCATTTGCCTTGCAACAGGATCGACACCCAAGTATGCAGCAAGTACGCGGCATCCTTTCCGATCTTCAGGCAGAGCACACTAGGCACAATACCAGACATACGGTGAAAACTGCGCGGTGACACGCCACGCTATTTTACGACACCGGCAACCGCTTTCTGCCCGATGCCCACGGCGGGTAAAGCCCCTGACACTTCCTAAAGTAGCGACACTCTCCTCCTCCGCTCTTGTTTCTCCTCGGTATCTTCTCCTTCGCACTCTATTTTCTAGCGTGGCACCACCTGCGTTACACCTACGTAGCAGACGCCCTTTCGCGGAGAGAGCGCTTGCTTGCCAGGCAGCGCGCTGAGAGTGTTCGCGCCAGCCGTCTAAAGGCTGGCGCGAACGTCAAAGGCCTGACCCCACGTACGCGTTGCAGCGTGTCAGCGCGTGGCTTTTTGACGCGGCGTCGCGCCCTCTCCACATGGAGAGAGAGGGCGCTCAGCATCGTGTAGCCGCGAGCCCTCTCTAAATAGGGAGAGGGCGCGACGCTGCGTCATAAAACCACGCGCTGACACGCTGCAACGCTTACGTGGGGTCAGGCCTTAACTCATCCTAAAATTATCTAAACGAGTGTAACGTTGGCCCATGACAGCTCTGTGTAGTGCCGCATGGGTATACAATATATCCAGAGAGCATTAACAATGACTGTTAAGTGGAAGCAACAGCTCGCGCGGACGCTGTCGACGCGGGACGGTGATAACGCCGACGGTCAATTTTAGCGTTTGATGAGGCATCTAAGGCTTTCGCCTTATGATTGCGGCAGAAGGCGTACATGATTTATAGTTGATACATTTGAACAACTGTGGTTGTTTCGTTAAGTGTTTAGACACACCAACCATATCTCGCAAGCGCGCCTTGTGGACGTATCTGAGATTATATCGCTGAAAAAACGAGCAAGCGAATGAATGAACTAGCGTGCCACCGTAAGTGATTTCTTCGCGAGAGCTCCACTCGCGGATATAAACTTTCACATGAAATAGCCAGTAAACAGTCGCGCGAAATGACACGTATACGTGAGGTACCTAAACGATGCACGCACCCAACGACTCGGTAGGTCTTGCACGCGTTGCATAGCTTACCCTCGCATCTCAAGCCCCCCAGCTGATCGGTCAACGTGAGAAAGCCAGAGAAAGCAATTTACTTTGAAATATACGAGCAAGCAACAAAAAAACAACGGAGAGTACAAATCCTAATGCGAGTTTTCGCTCTCCAGCTTTGTTTACTCAAAACAGCAGCGCGGAATCTCTGAAGTGTCGCAATCACATTTTCGACAGTCCGTCCGCGTGCACACTTAAGTGCACAAACCAATACCGCGAACTCACGCATAACATCAAGAAGAAAACGTAACCACGTATTGTTGACAAAAAAAAAAAAAAAAACAGACCCCGCAGAAGTGGTCATCAAACGTGATTGAGAGATGGCGACGCACTGCATAATTAACTGCGACATGTCCACGGCGTTAGAGCGGGCATCGAATTACGCGAAACTCGACGCATACTCATAGTGAGCGACTGGCAACTTACCTCGCAAAGTCGAGGTGAAATTGTCGGCCTGAAGTTCTCACTTCCAATTTATGCAACCACGTCTTTTGTCGGAA
>JALIZH010005226.1:0-128298 GCA_030522465.1 Rhipicephalus appendiculatus | reverse complement strand
GTGCTTGTGCAACAGCGGGAAGTGGCACAAATGTGGGCAACACCCCATTACCTGCAACGCCATTGAGAAGAGGGAAGAATGTGCAGTGGGCACGTTAAGTGCATATCTGGTCAAGATGAAATCCTCGCGTTTGCTTGTCTCTTTACTGCGCACATACACCACCTTCTCATATGTTAGCATGCTTTGTCTGGTGTTTTATAAGACGTCTATAATAATCGCATTTGCTAGAATTACAAATCAATATGTAACGAGGTGCATCTATGACCTCCCATTATATCCTGGCTAAATTGTGGCTCGCCAATTACCAGATAATTATTCTCTGAACACTACCAGTTCACTGGTATTTTTGAGCACGAGGAACATAAAGTATGGGGTGATATCGGCCATAGGCACTATTCAATAGAGGTACGCACCATAAATGGCCATAGACTTGCGTTTATGTACGACAACTGGTGATCGTCAACGTGGACCTCAATTCACAAGTAATAACATCAAATTTTCTGTATTTCTGTCCTATAAATATCTGACCGTGAGGACCCACGTGATCCTAACTATCCCATAATTAATAGTGCAATGCCACGAATTAGCTCCTGCCACTTTGGTTCTTTATTCTCTGCACAAAAAAGCGGAATGCGTGTGTTGGTTCGTAGTTAATATTGGACGCAATAAACATACTTTTGGTAGTTTACACTGCTAACCATTACGTTCGTCGAAGAACAATAATAATGATGATCGGGTCAGTTGTTGACAGAAATAGTTCAACACAGTGTACTCTTTCATAATACTCTCCCGTTGCGCAGTGTTGCGGAAAATGAAGAAGGTCGTCGTTTTTCATGCCGAAGCATTGTTGAATACTCACGTTCAACTGCTAAGGGGATATTCGCCAATAATGAAGTGGTACCTTATAACGACAGTGCGTGGTCTGATAATGTGACCAGAAAAATACGACAGTCGGCAGTTTCGCGGAAGTATCAATCATAAAATGTCAGAAGCAATAAGCAATAGGGCACTGCGAAAATGTCAACTAGCAGATATTGTTGGTGCGCGCGTAGTGTCGATTTCGCACCGTTGCAGGCTATGCTGTGAGATAATTAAGGTATACCGTTGCGCAGCATTCTCGCTGAGGCCATCTTCGGCTTCATTGCAGTACCGGCCTAGCTATCCACAAAAATTTGGCGATACGTGTCACGTCATAACTTGGACGTCCTAATTAGGTGTAGGATAGCACGTAAAACCAATTTCATTGTCGTAGAAGGGTTCCTTACGTACACGCGTTTGCAAAAACGGAGTACTAGCAGGCGTCTGTGACTGTACTCTGTACACATCTCCGACACTGCATTTTAGTTGAAGAGCTCTGAAGCACCGCACATGTGCTCGTGGAAATTACAACACAACGCCGGATGTTATTAAGTTTCGAAATAAGTTTCCAGACATGCACAATTTTGAGGCTAGTAAAATATGGGGTAAATAAATATCTGTTGGACTGCATATTTTTGAAGAAGACATTGAACCAACAGGGATCGTGAGCTAGAGTTATTCTGTCCATATATTGTATGAAAACAGTACAACCTACCGCAAACATTTGTCGTGACCATAACTACTGCACAGCTTTTGTCACTGCTCATATACAGCAGATCCTCTTGAAAGCTGATGCCCTTGCCTGTAAGCGAGATATTGGATCGTCAATTACCAAACCACATTGCATATAATATTTGTAAGTTGTGCTAAAACAAAAGAAGGCCTTAGTCGCGCCGAGGCAACCCTGCTGTGCAGAATGAGAACATGATCGGACTACACTCCAGCATGGTTATTTAAAATAAGGGGCGCTCCTTCCTCGATGTGCACTGAGTGCAATGAAGTCGCGGATATTCAGCACTACATCTGATCGTGTAAGCGTTTTTGCTCTGACAGGGAGAGATTAATGGACACTTTGAAGAAAGAATAGTTTCCTCACGGATGCTGCGAAGACATTCTGTTCAAGACGTGTGTATGGTTGATGCGACAAGAAGTGGCTAATATACGTTTACGTTGTACGAGAGACAGGTATAAGCAATGTTTGGTGAGCCGAACTACAGGAAAGAGTCGCTCAGGTGGAGCAATTGCCGGCCAGGTCTTCCAGGCTGTCCCCGCCTATGGCAATATCATCACCACCACCACCACGACAGACCAGTTTTTTCACAGCTATTTCTGGCTCATTTGTTGGCTGGCGAAATTTTCATTGGTCGGACAGGTCTGTTGTCGTCGCAGCATATATTGCAGAAACGCGGCACAATGAACAGACGTCAATTTAACAATCAGACATCTGAATTTGCTTGGCCTGGGTTTTTAGGGGCGAAGCTCCTTAGGGTGTGGGTCTGTCCCTCCTCTGTAGTCGTAGTAGTAGTAGTAGTAGTAGTAGTAGTAGTAGGTAGGTAGGTAGGTAGGTAGGTAGGTAGGTAGGTAGGTAGGGAGGTAGGTAGGTAGCCACGTATTGTGGAATGTACCCCCTCCACGTGATAAAGATGACGATGACGCAGCATAGTGGAATGCACGCATTACACGTGATAACGATGAAGTATAAGCGCGTTCCGGTATAGTGGAATGTACCCACTACACGTGATAAAGATGACGATGACGCAGTATAGTGGAATGTACCGACTACACGTGATAACGATGAAGTATAAGCGCGTTCCAGTATAGTGGATTCTACCCACTACACGTGATAACGATGACGATGATGACCATGAAGTATAAGCGCGTTCCAGACCACACATTCTCTTTCTGCCGTGGATAAAAACGATCGAGCTTCGCCCACTCATCATCATTCATTTCGTGGATATGGCGTGATTTTTAGGGGCGAAGCTCCTCTTAGTCTAACCTTGTCCCGCGTCAGGCGTAACCGGCAGTATCTCGTGATGACGATGACGCTGATGACCATGAAGAATAAGCGCGTTCCAGACCACCTCTAGTTCCCATCGTGTGCACCGAAGAAGCAGAGCGTGCCGCAGGCGGTGTGGCCATCTATGTCAAGCAGAACACTGTAGTACAGTAAGGCCGTCCACCACCACTACAGTCACTAGACTCATGGCCGAGAACATAGAGGGGCAGCTTAGCAATGGCTAGGCAGGGGGTGTCTGTCGCCCAGGTTGGCTCCATTCCTTGATCTTGCTTGGATGTGCTTGCGGGGCATAGTCCATCCCTCCTTCCCGCGTCCTACACCCCCTCCAGAGCATGCGCGTCCCCTCCACATCTCTCTCCTCTCCAACGCTCACCCCCCTTTCTCTCCTCTAGCAATCCTCTACTGTACGGAGCGGCGCGCGCGTCCCCTTTCTCTCCTCTAGGAATCCTCTAGTCTACGGAGCGGCGTCCGCGTTCCACTTCCCCACAGCGGATGTGCGTCCTCTCCTCCTCTCTCTCCTCTACGCTCACCCCCTCTCTCCCCTCTAGGAATCCTCTACGGAGCCATATAAGAACCCCTATCCCTCCACTTCACCGACCATAAAGCCGTTATAATGAAGGGGGACCGGAAGCCACGTCTAGCTACAATTTACGAATAAATAAAATTTCTTTTATATATACACACAGTGTTTGTCACGTCTTTGATGATGTACTGGACGAAAATTCACGGAAGATTCACGGTTTACCGATGAACCTCCAGAGCTTCGCCCACTCATCATCATTCACTCCGTGGATATGCTGTGATTTTTTTTCGAGACGCGACAGCACGAACGGGACACGCACAAGCGCTAACTTACAACAAAATGGAAATTAGCGCTTATGTGCGTCCCCCTTCGTCATGTCCCGACTGGAAAAACACTTCGCTAAATCACTTCAGATATGTCGTGCCAACAAGGCCAGAAGTTAGCCCTTGCTTAACAATGACAGTCTATATTTCGAATTCTTTACTACGTACAGATGTACATGAACTGATATCGCTCATTACACGAAATATACCATAATTCGACAGAATTGTAGCTTTATGCAGCAATTCGCGCAATCTTCAAATTCTTCGTCATATCGAGAAGCACAATAAAACCGGTGTTATCTTCTGGGACATAACATACCTCCCGTGTCATGTTCACCGGTACGTTAGCCGAAATAAAGTGACGCACGCGTGTGCAAGTTCGTTTACTGGCGAGCATTAGTGGTTCAATACCATTAGCAACTGTTGTAGCCTCACATAAAACGTGCTATTCAGGACCGTAGAAGCACACGAATTTTCTGAGAGCTCTTTGCGCCGATAAAGAGCACATAGCTCTGTGGCGAAATCCCTAACTGCGGTTGCTGTGGGAGCGATTGTGCGGACACATAAATAAACATTCGTACATATTTCAGGTTAATTGATGACGCGCCAACGATGCGGTACAAATCGCGGTTAAGATATAGGAGTTAGCTACACTGTAGAGCTACAACGTTTTCAAAGTACACTCTGAGATAATTATTGCGCCACTATAACAAACGAATGAACGCAACAAGATATTCGAAATTGGATAATTCAAATGAAGGGTAAAGCTGTCAGACACACCTTCAGGTTTTACGTCCATGTGCTTTTTTCGGTGCTTATAAAAGATTCCGTGCAATATTCGAGACACCCTGTAAATGCAGAAATTGATATTGATATTGATATTTTCTCTCGCATGCCTAGCATCTTACTTATATCCCTTGTTGTAACAAGATCGTGTGAAGGTTATGGATTTCATCTCCATTACATTAACTTGGTCAACTAAACACCTTATATTGGTGTTTCCAGAGGTAGTATGCGTCCATATTGGCTCTGTCGTAGAGAAAAACTGTAAGAAAAAAAAGGTGATAACATCAAAACCACACTCATAAAATGTTGCACTCTACAGGTGGCCCTAGGGCTTTAGGTCTACTAAGTGAAAGCACTATCATGATTCTACGATGACCCTTATACATACGAACGTACTAAACACCCTACAGTTTAAAGATTTTGAGCGATATTCATGCCCCCGCGACCGCGATAATGTCATTTCTTAAGCAATCTTCATCATCTTTTATGCACGTGTCACACGGACAGCCTGAACGGTCGTTAAGCTGACAACGGTTACAGCTAACCACGGTTAGTGCTGGCTACACGGCAGATGTAACACCAATTGGTCTTCTAACCATGCTTATCGTAAACCGAGCTAGGCAAGCACCGTTTACTCTCACGAACCGAGAAGCTGAGATGACGACGGACAAACTCCCCACAAGCCGTGGACCGGCGCAAGCTAATCGGCAGCTTCGCACAGTTTGAGGATTTTCACGGAACACGACTTCAGTCGGCGAACAACAATCAAGCAAAACTCGTTGGAAAGTCGGCTCGCCGGGGAATGGCTAACAACAAAGAATATTCCGTCCTCAACGCGTTTAACTAGAGCGTATCGCTACGCGTTTCTTCATGCAAATTTTTTTCGCATTGTTCGCGTCTAGCCGTCTCATAAAGCGGCAAACACTGAATATGTAGTCAAAGGTAGAACGAATCAGTAGACTGTTGGGGAGGTGCAGAAGAGCTGTGTCGTGCCACGAAAGTTGCCAGGGATGTGCCAAAACCTCTTGGCGATCACATGATGCGCACGTGATTTCATCGGCTTGCTGAACTTCGCTGACATATCACGTGTAACAACGGGAAGCCTCGTCTCCGTTAACCGCGGTCAATTCTTTAAACAACGGTTAGCTTAACCGCAGTTAAAGCTGTCCGTGTAACACGGGCATAAGTCGTTCTAGTTTTCAAAAAGCTTTTCCAAAGCTGAATTCTGCTACATGCTGTTTTGGTGGCCGCCGTGCTCAAGTCATTCGTCTACACGTCTACGCTGACAAAATACTGTTTGATCGTGGCCTTGTACCTCACAGTAAAATAATTAGCATGTCCGCGCTGAAACCGCAGTTCATGAAAATTTGTGCCAGCCACTTGGTGTTATCTATGCCAGGCAAAAGCACGGCTTGTCCTGCACAATCGCCTGCGCTAGCCAATTACTGTTTTTATCGGAGCACATTCATTCACTAATAAAAAATAAACTACCCCAAGCTGGTTATAGAAACGCTTCACCCACATAATGACAACAGGAACTTTTACATCCGCACCACCGACAAGCCTTCTGTTAACCATTCTTGCTAAAACGCCCTTCAGGAAGCATCGGCACTAAGCAGTACGTTCACAGATTGATTTGTTTTATGTGACACATTATGAAGGCTGCTTCATGACGCGGACTGGTTGTTTCGCCATACTTATTAACGACTCTAATATCAGGAGAGGCTAAATCGGTGCTGGCATACTCCTTAGCACAGACTTGCAAATATTATCTTTTAACCAAGTCACGCCTGTGGTAGCAGTCTATCATTGGTCCCTTTATTGGGGACACTAGGACCATACCCTTCGCCTCTTTCTTTTGAAGCATGATGTGTCGTAAGGGCGGAGTTTTCATCCCAAAGCATCTTTTCTTCCGACCCTCATCGTTCTGTGCACTCTCAATTCCGCAGAAAGGTGGCCTTCTTCTACTTGGTCATATTACCTCTGCCATCTCTGCACTGGTCAACACGGAAATATTTATTTCCCTGCTCCAATTAAACAGTGATCGATTGTGGTTGTGTGATAATATGGGCAGAAGAGCCAAAAGCCACCGGCGAATAATTAGCATGGCGACAGACATTTTGTTGTAGAGACTATTGATAGTGTAGAAATCAGGACTACATTAAGATAATTCCACTCGCGGTTACTGTGTACAGTTGGAGGGCTAAGCTGTAAATATACTTTGTCACTGCACTCGAGGCGATTACGTTCCTTGGTGAGCGGTCCTGGGCCCACACCTTAACGCGTCAAAACACCTTAGCGCGTTCCATCACAGGTTGCCATCAATTATCTGACTCGCTTGACAATCACGCAGGCTTTTCCGACGACGTGCACCGCGATGTCGCCAATTTCCTCTTTTGTTGCGGTATTTCCCATCACGTTGTTTCCCCTGAACTGCTGTATGATGACGTCTACTTAAAAGAGTTATGCACCATTATGGAAAGCGTGCGGGGCGGCACGCGCCAACCTTGGCAACATTATCTGGGTGAATCCCGCAGCTACACACACCCTCAAAAACAACACCAACACTAGGTTTAAAATTAACCAAGCCCGATCGGTGACAGGCAATGCTGCTCAAAGCGTACCCAAGCCACCAACTATGGGCAGTCCGCATTGACGTATACACCAGTAAGACTCAAGGTCTGGCCACAGTGTGAGGAAGAGGGGCTCCTGTGAAGCTAGGATCGCAGCTCCCGCTTGTCTGCATGGCACCAAACCACGAGGTTTCGTCCCTGTCTCTGACATGGACAGTTGTTTTGCTGTTACTGTCGTGCTCTGATTTCAAACCGCTCACGATGTAGTTTCTTCCAAAAAAGTGGACTCTCCTGGCAACTCAACCACGAGCTTACAGAGAGGCACGCCAAGTACTTTGTCGGACCACCGTGATTGGCGCTGTGCACTGGCCATGACAATCTTCGTGACAGTATACTGCAGGTAATTCAATTTCTCATCTATGGCAAGACAACAATAAAGTCATTCTCTTCGATTTTTTGTTTCCGAGCGATCAGAGCTCGGCTTGCTGCTACGAGCCTGACGCAATTACATGCGCCAGAAAGCTGCTCATTGTCATCCACGATGATCTGGTAAATTCCGCCATCGTCCGTCAAGCAATTTATCACTAGAATAGAGATTCCAACTTCGACCTCGTATTCTTGGTGATCCTCTGCTTCTTTTTTTTTTCATTCCGTGGGCCTCTTCGAATAACTCTACTGGGGGGGGCCATTTTGTAGGCGTTCTGACACAGAACGGAGGAAGAATGGAACGGAAGAACGAGGGAGGCTGTTGTAGCTGTTGTACTCCGACTGCTCAGCTTGCGTTGCAACGATAGACAGTACAAAACTCGCCTCGCTCGCTGCAACTGCAGCATTTACATACTCGAGCGTCTTACTGAGTTCAATTTGGGCGCATGCTAAAGACTTGAGCTGCACGCCTTACTTCGTATAACAATCCACTTTGCTTTTATCGCTTCATTGCTTTGCGCTTCCCGCAAACCGGCTACTGAACTTACAAGCATAGGGATGCTCAACGCACGTCAGTGCGACTTACATTTACAATTACAGGTCAAATAGAAATGCGTTGCTGCAACGTGTTAATGATTTTCAAGTAAGCATGCTCATCTTGCTATACAAGTAACACGAAACAGCGCCATTCCCTATTACACGAAGCAACCTGGCATATCCTTATGCCTGACATATCCTTATTCACATCCTGCGGGTTGGCAAGCAAGTCCATAGCTCCTGTCAACAGCTAAATTGTAACTCATGTAACGACTATGGAACACAAGCATCAATGAAAAGTAATTATTTCTATGCAAAAAAAAAAACAAGTACGTTCGATGTAGAAAGGAAAGGGGTGTGCGTTTAAATATGTAAATTTTCAAGAAAACAAACGTACCTCTTTTATACTGTATGACCACTTTTTGCAAGACCAACCATTACCGTCTAACACACTCAGAAATCCTCCATAAAGAAATAATTTAAAGGCCAGTGTGTGTACCATCTTGTTCCAAGTCGTATCGGTCACAAGTAGATTCTGGACGCAGAGTAGAGGCACCTGAATTTATAAAATATAGGCTGTGTGAGGTACAATGCGCTCGAACGTTGCAATAGTGTTCAACGGTGTGTAGAGCAGGTGTTCTTCAAGTGCCATTGGCTGCTTACCGTGCGTTCAAGCTATTCTTCCTTTGAATTGAAGTTCTCGCATTACATGAATTTCACAAACGATGTACATAAGCTGTCCCATTCTCACTGAAGTTGCGTAAATTGCATGGGCACTAAGCGGGATGGCGTAATGACACCCTTTGCTATATTCCATCGAAAAAATCCTACCAATAATGCCTTGAAGGCACCCTTTTAAACGCATGCGTAATTGTACTGGTTGTTGTATACGTGCTGCAGAAAAAGTACTACAAGAAAGAGAAACAAATCAGGCGACAAACCCCGCCCCTGACTTAGAACCTTATCTTATCAACGTCACCGGGTTAGAGAACCCTTGTCGCACACAATGTGTTCTCGTTGCTAACTTCGGCGTGGTTTGTTGTGACCAAAAGACCCCGATCGACGCATAAAACAAAAACCGAGGTTTGAACTGGAATCAAACACTTTAATTATGCGTAAATGCCAACTATTGGTACACATAGTTATGCCAGACCTTGAAACTGTTGCGGAAAAAGACCGAATAAGTTTTAGGCGGCCGAACTGTAGGTGCCGCGTCAAGCAATATTTGCAGGCAACGTTTAAGAATCTCGCACCTGTATTTATTTAAATTTTTTACCAGCGGAGCTGCCCCAGCTTGTTGTTATGCCGTGTGGCGACACCAGAAAACAGGCATCAGCATCAACCGGCACGCGCTTTTGTTACCCTCTTCATCATGTTCGCCTTTCTCTTCAAGTTTTGCTTTGCTCCCAGAGCACGTGCGCCGATTTGTCCAGCGTCGGCTGGGAAAAGAAGTAAAGAAGAGAGAAAGAAAAAGAAGAAATAGAAAAAAAATCACGGCCGGGGAACGAGTACAGAAAGAGTTAAATGATGAAAGAAACAGAAAGAAAGAGAAATAGAGATAACAATATAACTAAAGCGAAGAAAGAGAGGAAATGACAAAAAGACAGAAAAAGAAACATACACAAAGATCAAGAGGTCGAAAGAAACTGACACAAAACATAGAAAAAAAGAGGGGGGAAGCATAGGCATATATAGTCTAGCATAGCAAGAAGTGCGAAAAGGAAATGAGGATGAGTCGGAAGTGAAGGAAGTGTGCAAAGTCACAAACACCACAGATTCCTGAATAGTTGCAGTCGTACTGCCTAGCTGCCCCGATTATTCCTTTAGGTGGCATATAAGTACATTTCTTGAAAATGAATAACGAGAGGGAAGGTTTCATGTACAGTAGTATGTGATTTTTATTCAGATAATAATGATATTTCATTTTGAAGCATTGACAAAATTTTGGAGGCTACCCAAATCCTTGGTTATCACTTTACCGAAGCGGATCTTAGAGGCCACGTAGAAGGAACCGCGTAGTGGAGATCTCCGCTGCCACATGCCGCAACGATCCTGGCTGCTCACAATCTTTCAAAAAACTCAATCAATGAATTTCCATTACTTATTCTAATAGCCAATTGGCCCAGAGCTTAAGTCGGGTCACACGGTACGACATTATATTGATCCGAAAACCACGATATCGTATTTATCTCTGAACTTTAAACAGAACCATCCATCTATATTTGAGATACCCTGTTATGAATATTCAAAAAACCGTAATTGAATGCTCCATCGGACGTGCTTGAAAGAGAGACAACAGGGTCACTATGGTGCTCGAGCCACTAAAACGTAGGTTTTTGAAGCCATGAAACATTCGTCGAAGGCGGCCACTTGGCCAATGGCCTTTTTGCTGACAAAAATGGCGTGGTTGTTGCTTTTTTTTGTAAAACTCTCGTAGTTTCTCAAAAAGTTGTAAGCATAGTGGGCGTAAGATTTGTGTTCTGCCCCGAACAATCCCGGAAGTCTTGGCCAAAAGGTCAATAGTGTGTGCTAAATGAAGAAGCTAAATAACGCATAGAAAGCAGTTGGTCAAATTTTGCGCCAGTGTAGTGTGCACGATGCCCCTCTTCTTGAGCATGTGGTATGTGGGTCAAAGTGGCCGTTGTGTGAATGATCGCACGTGCGAACACTCGAATAAATTGAACAAGCGAGCTAGAGATAAACACTTATCTCCATATTGCATAGATTTCGGTTGTGAACTCTTCTTTCATAGGTTCACCATACTTTCGCACTATCCCGAGGAAAGAGCTTGTTTGCCTTAAGAGGTTTTTCATATTGAAAAATTGATGGGATCGGTAAGTGAGCCAGTCATGTTTCTCCTGTCTCCAGAATGAGATTTCGGAATTCATCATATTCATCAGCCTGACTAAGCCCACTGCAGGGCAAAGGCCTCTCCTATGTTCCGCCAATCAACTTGGCCATGTTCTTGCTGCTGCTGCGTTGTACGCGCAATCTTTCCAATCTCATCTGAACACCCAACTTTCTATCTCCCTCTTGCGCGTTTGCCTTCGCTTGCAATCCAGTCAGTTACGCTTAATGACCAGCAGTTATTCTGTCCATTATGTGCATATCTACTTTTTTGCATAACGACCAGAATGCTAATTCTGTCAAACAAATTTAAAAAATTTTTCCTTGTAACATACACATGAAATTCCCGTCCTCCGTTGGCATCTAGGTTCCCAAATGTCCGACGCTTTCCTTTGATTTCTCCTTTTTTTCCACAAATCCGGTTTGCAAATAACAGAATGCTGTTCTGATTGGTTTCTCTAACTGTGATATCAGATGTGCTGGACAGTGTAATCCGCAAATATGATTTTGAAGGCAACGCCAGATATATATATGACAGGCAGGAAATGCTAGAGCCAAAAAGCAGGAAAATTGAAAAAAATGTATATAGAGAGAGTGATGCGGAATTTCATTTCAGTGCTTACACTTGAAAAAACCATGCAGCATTGACTTGTGCTTATGTCGGAGCAGCACTAAAACTTTTTCGAGAGCTCGCATTGTCATATCGTTTGAATAAATTTTGAATGAAAAGCCGACATCTGGCGAGCGAGCACCTTTGGCGATGCCTTCACGAGAATGTCAGCGGATGTCTCTCCGTCACCGAGCAACATTGTTGCGCTCTTGGCATATTGGCAGACCACCGTGGCTCGTAGTAAACGTTCGAACGCATCGCGAAAGTGAGGGTAGCGCCGAAAGCAATTGTTGAGGAAAATGACCCGCGCTTCATTAACTCCTAACTAGGTCACTGGTGCACGGAATGGTGCAGTCAGACACGATCTAGTTGACCGATAAAAGCGCACAGCTGAAAACAGCGTCATCCAGAGACATTTGATGAACGTATGTAATTATTTTGGCCCCAACAGTTCTATGCATGAAAGAACTAAGCGCACGCAACACGACAACCATGACGAATCTGGCGGTAAATTGCGCGAGCTCCTCCGTGAAGTGACTATGATGTTGACTCCATGTCAGTGCGACGGCGGAAACAAACCTCAAACTCGAAGGCCCGTATTTCACGAGCAAACAAGACAAGCATAAAACTAATTACATCATAGCTGCCACCTTTGAATTGCGAAACGCGAAGGATATGGTTTTGTTCGCGGCACTCAAATTTACGTTTAGTGCGTTGCTTGCGCTGCTCATGCGGCTAAACAGTCAAGCTTGGGCAAGGGGCGTGAATAGTCAACATGGCCACTATCTTCCCTCGTCGCTCGGCCGCCTTGGAGCGCACTTCGCAATGTATCCTACATGAACGGTCCCGCACTACTTTGGATCCTGTGAGAGCTATCCCGGCACTGGCGGTAAATGACGCAATAGCGGGGAAAGCGCAGAACTGAGGAACGTAGCTGCATGTTTCCGCTATACCACAACACGGGAAGGCGCCGTGGCTGCGTGGAGAGGTGCGCAAACAAGCACAGATACATGGTCAGTGCTTGCAACTGCCCATCTTTGGTGTTGCCGGACGCAGTGCATGTGTCGTTGACACATGGCTTTGCTATCGCTGAATTGCCTTTATTGGGTGGGATTGCACAACCCATTGAACTTTTTTTTGGTCCAGCGTGATCACGGGCTTATCAGGGTCTTGAGATAAGTGATTCCTCTCAATAACCTCACATAGTCAAATACAGGTCGTTCTCGACTTACGTTTACAGCTTCACGGCTCTGGTAATGAGTTTCCGAAAACTAATGGCCGTTCGCTGCTCCTTATGGCGGCGAATTCATCCAATATAGCAACTGCAGATCAGAAAAGCTTTCAAAGAAGGTGAGCACTTCAGTGATTGCATGGGCTGCCACCAGAGTGTTGGTGCACAAATTGCCGCAGCAACAGCCGATCAAACAACTACTTACATTGTGGGCTTTGTGAGACCGGCCTTCTTTTTCTTGCTATCTTATGCAACCATAGTATGTGACAATGGCAGTAACCGAAAGATGAAACTTTGAGCTTTCGAACCATAAAAAAGGCAGCAGGAAAATTGAAAAATGCCTCCATGCAGAGTTTTTCACAAATTTGAAATCATCTCATTGTTCGCAGCGACAGAGATATATTTTCGCACACTGCCGCTTCAGCTCAATTGTTGGACGCAGCCTATCTAGATAAACTCAGCATAGATAGAGGCAAATACAAAGGCTTTGAAGATGAAGACGTGGGCCGTTGCTTTTTTTCTTGCACTTTTTGTGGTTCTTTGCCTGTGCGCTGGGCTTTTGAGGTACAGTTTGTGCAAAGCCTACGGAACATAGGTCTGAAAAGAAACGTTGGCCATGTTGAGCCTGATTCTTTTGTTATAATCATGGTAGCTATTGTAACAATTGCAATATGTAACTCGTTTGCTCTCTGGAACATTTTATTCTGCGTAATGATACCCTCAAGCCTGAGTCACTTTTTCTATAAAACGTGTGTTCATTATGTGTTACTTTGTAATGAGTCGTTCATTTCTACTGCACCTTGTACATTTTTAACAGAAAAGTTGTTTTAAAAATCAGAACTTGATATTTGATGAACGCATCGCATGTGCTAGGGCGTTAATATTTTGCAGATAGCACATCTACCTAACTCTCCTGCTTGCAATTCTTCTTCGTCTTTCTGCCCACGTAGCATTGACTTTTGGTCTATCTCAAACGCCTTCGAGTTCCACGAGAAGAAGTGTGGAAGGAGTTCCTCGATGATAGAGCGGTGACAGTAGCGTGGCAGAAGCCAGGCAGACAAGTTCAAAGTCATCGCATGTGGTGGCAGAGGGGAAGGCCACATGCTCGTACAGTGATGCATGCCGGAGCTCGGTCGCGTCGGCTCTCATACTGCACTGTTTATACATATTCCACACGTGCAGAATCAATATGGTTTGCCCTAGTTGAGGTAAGAGAAACCATTGTACTAGTCAGTTTTCACCTTACAGAAGATGAATTGTATCATCATCAAATGCACGGCACAAAATCCTAATGTTCTTGAACTTTTAAATATGGAGATTGATCTGTTACCGATACCAAATATATCGAAACTGTATTATGTGGTATCCGCATGACCACAACTTCATGTCCATGAATATTTATTTGAGCTGAAGCCACACATAAGGAAGCGGTTCGTAACACCATATTTCCATATATATGAAAGCCGTATATATGAAGCTCTTTCATACAAATTTCAGAAGTGGCCGAACTTCTGGACTTTATGCTCCGAGGCGTTCCACTTCTTATACTCTATATCAGGACGAATGACCTCGCCAGGACGAATGCCGACATCACCATCGGAAAGTAAGCCTGGATTTTTGACTTCATAAGGAGCGAAAGGCCAGACATTGACACCATCTTTGGCACCCTGATGCTGCCTCGAGGGTTGAACCAGTGACTCCGATGTCCCAACTGGAGATAAGTGAAGCATAGTGACAAGACAAGACATCGTTTTAATGGTCGGCTTGGTAATTCACTCAAATGCCGTCAAAATGTTTTATTTATGGAACTTGCTATCTACCACGTCCCGTCACGAATGGTGCTTACCGCCGACGGGTTACACGCGAACTTCGTCGGTGTATGCCTGCTCGCTTGGAACCTCTACGATTTGCTCTTTAAAACTCAAAAACAACACATGCGTGTGTGTAAGGACCATGCGCTCACCTGTTAAGCGGACTAGCAGCCGCCTACGAATGCATCTTTTGTACTTGTGTGCAAGTCGAGCATGTCTGCCTCCAACAACCAACAACAGAGGGCGAGCACGATCACTCAGGCAAAGGTCTACCAATCATTTGCGCCAACGAATGCACAGGCCATTGGAACGCGCGCACATTCAACGGAAAAACAAGAAACAAAACCTCCGCATGTGTGTGCCGGGACCACAGCGACCTCGTCATAAAATTCGACCTTGACAGCACCAACGACTCGGAATGTGGAGACGGCTGGACCAACTGCCGGGGAAAGGAAATCATCTGAGCGGCCCCGAAGCTGGCAATCAAGGCAGTCAAGGTTAAGGTCTCCGCCAGCCCACGGTCATCTAAGTCCGAGCCCCTGCCCATTCACTCCAGCAGGCGCTACCGACCACAGAGGAATGCGAGCCATTGGACTCCCCTCCAGCTAACATGGAAGAGGCATCCGCACCCCCCCCCCCCTACTCAAAGAGGTACGATCTCTGGAAATACTCTGGCTGCACTAAAACGTGTCAACCCGGCCGCTCAAACCCACCAACCGCCTTGCTCACAGAAGAAGCGTGTGCTCAACCAGAGGCAGCCTATTTTAGATGTGAAGCATCTTATGGCGAAGCTTAATCCGGTGGTGGTGGTGGTGGTGGTGGGGGGTGGTGGTGTGCCCACCCTTACTGCGCATGCGCAAACAGTTTAAAAAAAATAAAAATAAAAAACTTCCTCTCCCCCTCTCTCTCCTCTAGGCATCCCTCCCCGCGGCAACAACACCCACACTGCGCATGCGCCTCCCCTTCCTCTCTCCCCTCTTACACTCCCCCCTCTCTCCATCCCTGCCCGCGGCGTCTAACTCCCCCCTGCGCATGCGCGTCCCCCTCTCTCTCCTCTCCTACGCTCCCCCCCCCTCTCTCCTCTACGCATCCCTGCCCACGGCGTTCACACTCCCCACTGCGCATGCGTGTCACCCCCTCTCTCCTCTCCTACACTCCTCCCTCTCTCGCCTCGCGACGCCGACGCAGGCAGCGTCTGCTAGCGAGTTTCTTGGTTGAAAAACCGACTGCTCGCGCTGCACAACCGTTCACTGGCCATCCCGTATATATAGCAATGGATCTTGACCTCCAAGGTGGTGCCGGTGGGAGATTTCACCTGTGCGTTGTTGAATAATAAAAATTCGCAGCGTGCGCGTTAACTAAAAGCCGACTGCGGGTCTCTGTGTCCAGTCGGAGTCTTCTGTCTCTCATTGCACATTAGCAGCGATTGGCATGTTCCAGTAGGAAAAACTGCTCCATCACTGCCTGCTTTGCGCCTCCCCAGTTTTCTCTCCTGCGCAACGCTGCGATGAGCGCCAGCGTCAACGCCGCCGCCAGTGTAAGCGTTAGCGCCCGCTGCTTCACATCTACACATGGTTCCCTTTAGCGGGAGATGATGTAATTTTTTTAGAAGTTAACGAGTATTGTTGAGAAGTTCGGCCACTACGCCATGGCGTGCATCGCTCTTGGGGTATTCAACTATCCTTGAAGCCATCCATGTATTGCTTTCACGTACATGAAACCCAAAAAATGCAATGAAATTTTTAAATCCGCTTCACCAATGCTAACCGTGCTTGTTGTTGCGAATTGTGAAAGAGCGCTCGCGTCTCTGACGGCAGAGGCACGTCGTGGTAGATCTAGTACTTTTCTATCCGCTCTAGAGGCTGGTAAACTAGAACGGTTTCAGAATAAGAGGGCTAAAAGAAAAAAAATGGTAAGGAATAAGATTCTGTGCACCTGCGAGCATATTGCAGACTTACATTTTGCCCTAGTACTCGCCGATACAAATCTTCCTCCTAGATATTGATAACTTGTCACGGAATCTTCACCTAGAGGAGGGGTCTCAACCCGCGGCCCGCAGGCCGCATGCGGCCCACCAACCTTTATGTGCGGGCCGCTCTCATGTGCCGCTATATTCTTTCATGCATTTGTGACTGCCTGTTTATGACATTGCCAAATGGTGCTCGCAGTATTTTATCGCCTGTCATGATTACTGACGCTTTGTTCGGGTAAGCTACACAAAAATGACTAGTCTCAGGGATTTCTTTCCCTGAAACAGCACATGTGGTACCTTCTGTTGAAACATAAACGCGGAGCGAAAACTGAATACTTCAGTCCAGATTTTGGTCATTGCAGAGATCGGCATCGAAATGTTGCTCGAATCTTGATGTCAAATGCCTTTCATAAATGTTGTATGTGAAAGGGCTTCTTTCAAGTGGCAACGACATCTGAAATTTCAACCAAACTGAACCCCCCCCCCCCCCCCCCCCGCTTCCATCTTTTCACTGGCCTAGCCCTTTGCGGTACATAATTTCGTGACTGCGGCCCGGTGGATGATATGAGTTGGAGAATCCTGACCCACACGAATACTTTTGCGATAAACCACCGAGAGAATCCACTACCATAATGCCTTTCAGTTCAAGGCAATGATGGACAACAAGCCCTTAGCAGGACAAGCATCCAGATACCTATATTGATGGCGCTCAAAAAATGCATATTGCAGGAATATAACACACAGACCGGCGGTAGCTCAATATCTCTCAAAAGGGGTATGATGCGCTTAAGGCACTCAGTTATCGAACGGATATCGTAATAAAACCAGCAGGTAAAGGGGGAGGGATACCGATACCAAATAAACGTGACTATATCCATGACGTCACCCGCCCATTAACTAGCACCTGTTTATAAGAGCAACTTGATCAATAGCGCGGAGAGTTAGACCATAAACTGTTTAAGGCAGTTACTGAAGCACGTGCCACACTAGGACGATTTTATATACTTCCGAAGATACATGTAAAGAAAGCCCCGTCAGACCAAGAATTTTGGGAAGAGGTACCCTCCTCGAATCAATATAAAGTTGCATAGACTCCCTGATTAATAAAATGCTGTCTACACATGCATTTTACATACGTGATACCAACCAGTCCTCACGGGCGATCAAAGATGTAAAATTATCTGATTATGCCTTCCTGGTGACTCTTGATGCCTTCCTAGTGGCTCTTCCTAGGGCAATTGCTTCTTGGAAGCCTTCTACGCCCAAGGTGCTTTTACAATGCTTCCTGGAAAGTGAGCATTGCGAGCTTTCTGCCTTCAACATGGTCTTGCGCTGCCTCCTGGATCGGAAGCATTGCAAGCTTAATGCACTTCCCGTAGTATTGCACCACTTCCGGGATCGTTACACCTTTTAACTTAACATGTGATGATTTTGAATTCCGGTGCTGTTACGTCCTGCCATCCTGTCTCCTATGTGATGTATGAAGGACGTGTTCATGCTGACGTCACAAATGTTGGTCTTTTATAACTCATGATGCGATCACGTTATCGAGCATTAATCTGTGATGAATTGACTTTTTGCAATAGTTAATGCTGACAGCGCCGCTGGTCACTTTTCTGTCTTCATGACAAATATGACGTCTTTTCAGTAAATTATTACTTTCACTTGGACCACAATAATGAATAATGATGAATTTCTAACCAATTTAAGGAAATATTTATGCTAATTGGTGTGTAAAATAATGTATGCTATGTATATGACTCCAGTTTTAGTTCATAGCATACATAATGTACTCTATATCACACACAACCTTTTCCTTGAGTCATTCCATTTATTTAGAATATTCTTCACATTTGATCACTGCTTTCGGACAACTGCAAGCAATTTTGCAGCCTCTGAAGATACGCGATATTATTGCTGTGTCAGCGCACACAATTTTAGGAGGCTTACGCAGTAATGGTCCAGATGTTCTTTGCAGAACTCGTTTTAATATTTTGCTCCTGGACGTCTAAAGAAATCGGTCCTTTCGTGTAAAACACACTGAACGCGGTTATAATTTTGCCTCGTACAACATAGGACACAGACGAAGATGTGTGTGTTTCGATTGCACAGTGAAGCCAGGGTCACATTTAAGATATATTTTTATTGGAGCATCGTGATACAACTTGCGGAATATCGTGCAAAATGTTTCGAACTAATTTTCCGCCCCATTTTGTTCAAAATTGAAAAAAAAAACATAATGCCTGTTCTGCCGATTGGCCTGCTCCTAACGTGAAACTTTATGTACCCGAAGGCACCTCAACTGGAAATCAGAAATTTAGGCTAGAAGTTCGGAGTTCCCTGCATCAATGTTAGCTTAGTGGCTGACGTTCATGTAGCACAGAATATTGCACGACATAATGTTTACTCGAATTAGTTTATATAAAATCATTTAGTTCAAATGAAATTGAATGTTTTGGAATAGGAGTTTACATTTCTATATAGTAAATTACCGTGCTCATTTGTCAGACACAAAGTTTACTTCTTTGATTGTATCGCTCTGAACAGGAAAATAATAAATTATGTATATCAGCATATGAGAGTCTAAACGCTTGCCTACATCGCCAAACAGGCCAGAAAAGTTGCGCATCTCATTCTTCTCTGGTGAAGCCGAGCAAAAAGGAAGAAAAAGCAATAGCAAATAATAGCGTTTCCACGCGTTGTCTTAGAGGTTACAACACTTGCTGTACATTTTATGATAGCACAGTACAACAGCAAAGCACATGAATGGTTTTCTCTCACGCGTCAATTGGTGTAAAATAGTTAAATACGGTAGAGAATGAAGTATATTTCGGATGGTCCGAAAGCCATGCCATCTGCCTCCCTAACGGAGCAATAAAGTGTGGGATGATGCTCTCCGCGACAGATTTATCGAGCTCCTCCGAACGTTGATACAGTGGGTCCGACTCGTCGCCGGAGTCATTCTCTGAAACCTAGACCAGGGGTTCCTCCCACTACCTTCATCACCATCTGAACATCAATAGAAACGTTTTACTATTTATCTCTAACATGCATAAATGGCATGTGTGAATGACGTGGTGTCCGTTCACGTCAGCGCTTTGGCTCGGTGCACTAGCTGTTCCCTGCGTTTGGGGTTGTTTTCACCTTGACCGACCAAAGAGGAACGTAGCACCAATTTCTCGAGGCTTTAGTTGCAGCACTCTGGACATCCCTTTTTCACTGAGTCCTGTTTGAAAAAAAGCTGCAGGGTAAGTGCCCTGTTGCGACGCCTCTAGGCCACTCAAGATCATGCCTCCCAGGTCGTGCTATACTGTATCAAAGCCGCACACGCTCGCACAGTTGTCTATGACGTCGGTGATGTCGCAGGTTAGAGAAGCGACGTGGTGCGCGTACCTAGCTGTCTGACACGTGTTGCGCCGGAGTAGGAAACATGGCTGTGCTTGCGTTAACCGAATGTTCTGACCCTTGAACTCAGTGTAGGGCAGATGTAACGCTTGGCATGGTAGGTATACTTCAAAATGTGTCAGATCTTCTTGGCAAGGCGGCTTTACAAAGGGAAGACACGTATCATTCAGCTGCATGGTGAAGAGTGAACTTCTACTGACTTATAAGAGAATAACAAGCCCCACCGAGTTCGGCGAGAAAGGGACATATATGTTGGTGTCGTGGCCTCCCCACGAAGGAATTGGCTCTGGTGTGATGCGACGAACCTTAAAGCGGAGAAACCGGTCTACCACAAACTCATGTATTTTCTCCTTTATACTACCGATAAAAACTGCTGAGACGCTTTAGCCCTTTACTGGCGAGTGTCGCGAATTCGCGATATACCGAAAAACTCGGAGCCAACAATTCACAAAACGCGTGCCGCCATTAATGCCGGCTGTCAAGTACTCACGGGGAATGTAGCTTTCAGAATGAAAACATCTTGCACCATCTTGAGTGAGGTATTCTATGCTAGAACCATTTGTTTTGTAGCTGATGGCGGAGAGTGCGAAGCACGTGCGACAGACCTCACTTCTTTGTTCTTTCTCGCCTGGGTTAAGTAAGTTCAATGTTCATAATTTTGTTTATTTGGTGTGTACACACCCAAGAGGTGGAACACGGCATATTACATTGTTTTGAAGTGCATTTTTTGTTGCGAGGTCCTCGTTTCTGTGGCATATCGCGAATTCATCATTTATCATCAGTTATTTGACCCTTAAGGACCCCGATGGGGGCATTACAATTCGCGACATACGTAAAAGTATGCATTAAAGTTGCATTTTAGGTGATTTAACCTTAGAATCAGTTAAAAGATGCTATTTAAAGCTGGAAAAAGAAAATAGCTTTTATTTTGTTCTGCGGTTTCATAATTCAGGCATTAAAGGGTTAGCTTATCCCTTAGGGGTAAGCTAACCCTTTCTCACTGGTTGGCGGTGCTTTGCTTCGCTGTGGGCATCTATAGGGTGATATAAGGTATTAGCAAGTTTGCGGGCATGACAGTGGTCGTTGTAAATTCTCCTGGAGCGTCAAGTGCAATTAAGGTTACGAAGTACTTACTACGCGCACGTACGCCGCTGTATACTTTGTTCATGCTGTGGCTGATGATTATACTGTGATGAATTATGACTCAGCACTTTTTAATAGACTGTTAACTTTTAAACACGTACTCGTGACACAATTTTGATGGTGCGACAATGGGTGCAGTTCTGCGCCCGTCATGGCGATTGTATGGGGTCTTTTTCCGAAGCAGCTTCATGCACTGGTATGGTTCTGTGTAAGAATATAGGAATACTTGATTGCCACGCAGAATGCGGGTGTTCTATTCTGGCTGGAACGCTGTTATTTATTAATTTCATGCGTCGCGCCTTTTCACTCACAATAAAAGCCGCAGCCGTCAAGACAGGCTTTTTAAAGCTGTCACGTTAAGCTGAAAACACATGCTTGTCGTGGGGATGGAGACAGACCCATTACCATTAGAGAGTGTGGAAATGGGGGGTGGCATGCTGCCTGTTGAGTACGAACACAGCGTACTCACCTGTCAAGCTGTAATTTTTATTTGACCTACACCAAATCATTATAATATGTTCTATCAAGAAGCTGTTGTATTTGTATCCAAACTCTTTGCCACGTGGTATTTATTACTGTAGGTTTTAATGCTTTCTCACCGCAGGCGGTTGTTTAGGCAAGTATCGTTATAAAGGGTCGTAATACTCTGTCCACTCGAAAGATCCAGAAACATTTTTATGCAACTTGAGTTTGGACTTGCAATTGCAGATTCTTTTACACGAATATCATAGTAGGTTCCTGGAATAAAAAGAAACGTGCAAGTATGCCTAAAATTGTTAGTGATAGTATGACGACTCACAGGTTGCAGCCAAGTGCAGCTACGCAAAATGGTAGGGCTCCTACTGTTAACCCGCCTACTATGTTTCAGTGGGGAGCCACAGAACAGCCTTCTAACTTAAGTGCAAATAGACTATGAGCGTCTTTGTGGAAATATTTTTATGAGCGTCTTTGTGGAAATATTTTTTCGGGAGCGCCTCATTACGCGCGCCTTATAATACCATAATACTATTCACGCCTAAAGCGTTCAGTAGTTACTTCAGAAACAACAATTCCTCTGCTGAGGGTACCTTAAAAGTGATGTGTAGCTGACAACCATCCACCAAATTGGGGGGACCCTTAAGCTTCGCCTCTAAGAGTTGAACGCCATAGCTGTATCCTCTCCATGCTGCGTACTTCCATCACTTAGTGCATGCTATGTAATGGGTAGCATGCTATAAACCACGAGCAATTATGAGCGGGAAAGGTTTTCCAACTTGCTATGCACCCACAACGTGGTATTAAAGGAATACGCGCAGAGACGTGGGTGCCTTTTGTAATGGGTACACAGCTTTGAGCCACAATGTCGTTATGCTATACACAACAGAACCACTAAACTACATTGAAACGCTACAACCTTACCGAGAAAGCCGGCCGGCATTGAACACGTGACCTTCGGGTCAGCAGCCGAGCACCTTAACCACTGATCCACTGCGGCATAATAAATGACCAGCAATACTTATAATAATAATTCATGGGGTTTAACATCCCAAAGCCACGATATGCTTATGAGGGACGTCGTAGTGGAGGGCTACGTGAATTTCGCCTACCTGCAGTTCTTTAACTTGCTCCTATAATGGCTCCTATTCAGTAGTCATTTTCGGCTTCCTCAATCGAACCAGTGTTCGACATATTTTGCCACGGCTGTTGAGGGTCTGTGCTATGTGCGGTAATTTTCTTCTTGTTTTGCTCAATGTCTTGAGGTAGCCTAGATAAATAGCGCCAGATGATCGTGAGACGCATTAGGAAGCCCGTCTTGTAGACAGCGAGGTGTACTGACGTTAGCATTGACTGTGCGAATGGAGGCCTGAGGGATAGCCGCAACATTGCGTGGGTTTGCACCTCACCACGGCAGAGGCCATCTGACAACGTCACTCGCAATGCAAGCGCGATCTCTTGATCATTGATATTTCGCAAGACGGTTGGAGGAGGGTAGGTTTCGCAGCACAGACAGTGCTAAACCGTGAGGGTCTTCACAAACAATGTCTCCCATCAATGTGTGCAGTCCCATAATACAAAGAATCAGCACTGTGCGCCGGACGGGCGAGCATTTTCTCACGTAGGTGGCCAATACCGATTATATGTTGAATAATTGCAGGCTGTCGCAGGGGGCGTTGAAAGCGACGCTTACTAATGGAGCATAGTCCTTCGGGCTTGGGCATGTTGAGGCATGAGGAAAGGACATCATCAGTGTATGACGTATACATTTCACGAAACTTCATGCACGCAGTGAACGTCCTCATCACTTCGGATCAAATAGCGGGGGCACTGGCGATATGAAGCAGCTGCGTAAACTTCGTTTATTCTGAAAGTACTAGCGAATACTTTTACCGTCACGTGTTTACGACGCTCGAAACACAAAGCAAGATGTTCCAAATTTAAGTACTGTTCATTTGCTAGAAGGGGCTGATCAGATCGTTACATTAAAGGTACTTTTTTACAATATCCACTCATATCGACAGGTTTGCGTAGCCCGAGGCATCCTGCAGCTTTCGTCATGGACTGCACAGATTTTAGTGACAAATTTCATCCATGAATATCAGCATTTTGCCCCACGAGCCGCGATCGCCCATTTGGAGCCAATCAGTGATTCTGCTGATTCGGTCACAGTTATACAAGACGGCAAAGATTCTCACGACGACGCACGGACTCACGTGAAGATCGATGTTAATTCGAAACTGTCGAGTGTCCAACAGGCTAGCCTTCGAAGCCTTTTAGAATCTTTTGCGGACTGTTTCGCCTCAACATCAAGAGTGAACCAAACGCCCATCACGAAACACAGGATAATCACAAACCCCAATAAAAGGCCCGTACGCCAACTTGCCTACCGTATCTCTCGTAGGGAGCAAGACGCCATCCGAGACCAAGTCAAACAAATGCTTGCTGACGACATAATACAGCCTTCCAACAGCCCATGGGCGTCGCCTGTGGTCCTCGTGAAAACGAAAGACGGAACGATGCGTTTTTGCGTCGACTACCGCAAGCTCAACAATGTTACAAAGAAGGACGTCTATCCCCTACCCCGCATCGATGACTCTTTGAACCGCCTTCGACATGTCCGATACTTCTCGTCAATGGACCTTCGCAGTGGCTACTGGCAGATCGAGCTTGACGAGCGAGACCGCGAAAAAACAGTATTTATTACGCCAGACGACCTCTGCGAATTCAAGGTCCTTCCCTTCGGCTTGTGCTCCGCTCCTGCTACTTTTCAGCGCATGATGGACACGGTTCTTTCAGGTTTGAAGTGGCAGTCGTGCCTCGTCTATTTAGATGATATAGTGGTCTTTTCTGAAACCTTCGACCAGCATCTCGAGCGCCTACACGCCGGTCTCAAAGCAATTCTCATTGTAAAGCCTGAAAAATGTCATTTCGGATATGACCATCTCAAATTTTTAGGCCATGTCGTCAGCTACGACGGCATTCGACCAGACCCCGACAAGACACTTGCCGTCGCTTCTTTTCCAACACCTAAGAACAAGCACGAGCTCCGGCGCTTTCTGGGACTTTGCGCGCATTACAGACGCTTCGTTGCGAATTTTTCTAAGATAGCCGAACCTCTACACCGGCTTAGAAAGGACGATGTTCCATTTGTTTGGGAGCAGGAGCAACAATATGCCTTCTCCCAATTACAGAAACGCTTGCAAACACCTCCCATTCTGGGGCACTTTGACGAAGACGGCGACACTGAGCTGCATACGGATGCCAGCGACGTTGGTCTTGGTGCCGTTCTCGTACAGTGGCAAGATGGAGCCGAGCGTGTCATTGCTTTCGCAAGCCGTACTCTGTCACCAGCTGAAACGAACTATTCCACTACGGAGAAGGAATGCTTGGCCATGGTTTGGGCCATTGCTATGTTCCCACCGTATCTGTATGGCCGACCGTTTCGCGTTGTGACAGACCGCCATTCCTTGTGCTGGCTGGCCAATCTCAAGGCTCCATCTGGTCGTCTTGCACGCTGGAGTCTTCTTTTACAAGAGTACGACATGACAATCACGTTCAACTCCGGGCGTAAGCCCACCAACGCCGACTGCTTGTCGCGTGCTCCACTTTAGCTTTAGCAGGCCGACGTTGATGAAGAACCCGCATTCCTTTCCGTTCTCAGGGCTGCCGTCATGAACAAGCAATAGCGCGACGATTCAGAGTTCCGGCCACTCATTGACTATCTCGAGGGCCTTATATCGGAACCACCTCGTACGTTCGCCCGTACATTATCGACGTTTTGTCTCCGTGAGGGCGTCCTGTATAAATCAGCTTTTCACTCAACCGCAGCCGCCTAACCTCCTTGTTGTGCCGTCCATACTACGTGACGACATTTTACGTGCCTCTCATGACGAGCCATCATCGGGCCATTTGGGCTTCAAACGGAGACTTTCGCGTATACGTCAAAGGTACTTCTGCCCAACCTTCGCAACGACGTGAAGCAGTATGTTAAAACATGCCGCGACTGCCAAAGACGCAAGACACCACCCGTGCGTCCCGCTGGACTCCTGCATCCCGTTGATCCTCCATCGACTCCTTTTCATCAAGTTGGCATAGATTTGCTCGGACCATTCCCCACGTCCAGAGCAGGTAATCGTTCGATTGCTGTTGCCACAGACTACCTCACGCGATACATTGAAACCAAAGCTCTCCCACGAGGCACAGCAACCGATATTACGACCTTCTTTGTACACAGCATCGTATCCCGCCACGGTGCTCCGACAGTGGTTATAACTGACAGAGGCACGGCATTTACAGCGCAGCTTACCGAAGATATCCTGCAGCTCAGTGGAACCGCTCACCGAAAAGCCACTGTGTAACATCCCCAGACAAACAGGCTCACAGAGCGGCTAAACAAAACCGCAGCAGATATGATTTCCGTGTACGTTGACATCGATCACAAAAACTGGGACGATGCTCTTCCATACGTTACGTTCGCATATAATACCGCCGTCCAAGAAACTACCGGCTTCACCCCTTTCCGCTTTCTGCATGACCTGGAAGCTGTAACAACGTTGGACGCGATGCTTTTACCCACTCACTGTTCCAATGTTGGCAGTGATGCGGCTGAATTCGCTAGACGCGCCGAAGAAGCACGTCAGCTCGCACGAATGCGTATCCGTTATCAGCAACATAACGGCGCCCACCAATATAACCTCCGCCGTCGAGACGTCACATACCAACCAGGCGACAAAGTGCGGGTGTGGACCCCCATCCGCCAGCGTGGTCCGTCACAGAAACTTTTGCGCCGCTACTTCGGGCCTTACAAGATCGTCCAACGGCTCAGCGACGTTACCTACGAAGTGCTTCCTGAAGGCCAAGCAACCATACGCCGTTCTCGGCGTCCGCGCCAGTCGGACGTCGTTTACGTTTCTCGGTTGAAGCCGTACTACTCCCGCCAAGAGCAAGGCTGCACACATCACTTATAATTTCCTCTCCTTGTCGGAGTCTCCACTGCCTAACAGTTCGGCATCGAGACGATGCTTTTTAGGGAGGGGAGTAATGCCACGGCATTGACACAACTAATGAGAGCTTTGGGCAATGATCGAAACAGAGAACGACGAGGGGCTTTGGAGTAAGCCAACCTGTGCCGATCCAAGGTCTTGTGTGGTTTTATCCGTGACAATATTCCATGAAAGAATTCATGATCGAACCAGCGCTTGTAATGGGTCACGTCAAATGGCGAGGGCTTCAATGGAGCTATAGCGTCGGATGTACAGGGGTTCCCTTTAGCGAGCGTGGTAGGGTGCGATACGTGACGATTTAAGAGCATTCCAGAAAGAATGTGCCGGATGGCTTGGGTACAAAACCACGCTCTGCGTTAAGTATCAAAATACTTATTCCTGCCGAGAACGAGGTGTGACAACGAAATTAAAATAGTTCTGCTGAAGGAAACATGACGAGATAATGAACAAGATGACGATGTAGAATTCATAATGCTACATAGAGTTAAAGAAACAGCAGTCGTATGCCGCGCTAAAAATTTTTATCACCGTGATTTACCAAGTTAGCAGCGCCTCGATGCGACATCTAAAGCAGGTAAGATGCGTCGTGCTTGAGCTATAAGGCTAGCATTAGGCTCCACCAAGTAGAGCTTGAGGTTAAAAAAAAAAGACTAGGGCTAAAACGGGATGAAGTTGGTTATGCGAACAGACGTTCTGCATCAGTCTGGTTTCGAACAGATGTTATGCATCAGTCTCCACGTCGCCGCAAACCAGACTGACGCACAACATGTGTTCGCCAAATAAGCAGTTGATATACGCCACTGGACTAGAACTGTTGGTTAATTATCACGAAATAATAAAAATCTGAACCATAACTATTGAAGTTGTGGCGCTCTCAATATACATTCCAAGAAAAGCGTAAGAGCCTTCAGCCACCTTTTTATGCATAGTTTGCGTTGATCGAGTCCTATAGCAAATGAATAAAATGATTATAAATGGCGCATACTTCGCTGTTGGGTGAACATGGTTACGTTGAAAATACCACACGTATAATTTTGGTACGAGTAGACGAGCTGGTCCATTGATTCAAATGATGTACCTGCAATGAAAAAAAGAAATATATTTCAGAACAAAATTCGGTAATTAATGTCACCATTAGAAGGTGGATTTTTAGGCATGAAATGGCGCGTTTTACGTGCCAAAATAGGCTGGCAGAACAACGTTTTCGGCCTCCCACGTGGTAAATATAGGCCCAGTCAGTATTTACACAAGTGCGAATAATTCAAGAAAAAACGTGTGCGACCTGTATCTGCGGCGGGAAAACACCAAACGTTTTATTCTTTGTGATGGCACAAAGGCGCAGCAGTGGAACATCGCACTGCCATAAGACTGCTGGACAAATGACGATCAATTTGGTTTCCACAAGTTCACGGCCAACATTCATGTTGAATGGCAACTATCGCTTACCCGAGCGCGTCGCGTACAGTGAAACAGATATGAAAACGAATACCCGAAAGCTGGGAATACTGATTTCCTAGCGCTACTTTACGTCTGGCAGACGCAATAAATTAACAGACAACAAAACCAAACATAATATTCCCTGTTTTACAGCTGTTATGAGATCACAACATCCGATTTCTGTGGCGTAGCTGTCGGCCGCCGTTGGCGGTGTGCCCCAATGCAATGTGTGACGCGATTCATTGTTGGGGCATAATGGCGTCTAAGCCAATCGCATTGTTATATTTTCATCTCTGTTTATTATCACCTTGATATGTAGTACACAAAATAAAACACTAACGAAAAGAGTAAAATAATTTACTTCGAATGCACTAGGACTCCTTTTTATGCAGCAAATCATGTTGGTTTGTATTGCTTCCATAGCACAGTAATGCAATGTTGACAGTAAACTTCAAAAATATTTGCTCCACTAAAATAAAGATGTCTCCGATTACACTTTTTGTGAAGAAAGTTGCGGTAATCGTCAATCGCATGCGTTTTTCAGCTAATTTTTTTCTTGGACCACCTTAGGGTGCTACAGACGTCTCAATATAAGCTAAAGTGGCGTTTTTGCCAAGCTCAGGATTTTATTATAGAGCCTATGCGCCGCACAACACAAAAACAAAAATATCAGGAAATAGTAAGTTTTATGGAATGTTTGATAAAAATAATTGATACATTTTATCAATAATCGTCTTTTGTAGCAAAAATCCCGAATACGCAACAATTTACTCAACTTTACCTGCGCCCTAAGGAACTGTTCTATAATAAAAGCACGATGCTCTAAAAACGCAAAAAAAAGCATATGTTCAAAGAATGCGCGGAACGGTGGATTTATAGGTAATTTTCTTTTCTTACCTGGTTTTGCACCATTTCTTGAATTTGAAACGGCAGTCACGTGTGCAAGAAATTTTTACCACTCGAAATATTTTGAGAAAATAATCTACTATTAATGCCTATGCAAGTGTAACTTTCTCAGATTTTTTAAATAGAAATTGAGTTTTGGCGAGCGCCCCGGTTGGGACAGATCGCGTGGATTGACCCTTATATCTTAAGTATTTACGACGTCGGTACCACTGATAATCACGTATACTGTTTGATGGTGTATCTGAGGCTTTTGGCTTAAAATATAGCTCTTCTCTTGAACTACAACTGCATTTCGTACCAGTACGCGAAAGCGTCTTCCTAGAGAGAGACAGAGAAGAAAAGGAATGGCGGGCGTTTAACCAGATATTAGCATCTGGTTCGCTACCCATCGCCTTTCTAACTGCTGCCTGTACTAACTTGTACAAACTATACGACTCCAATTTTTATTTATAGCATATCTTAACACCCAGCCTGTAACACACAACCCTTATTTCAGCGCATTTCTTCCATTTAAAAGTTCCTTATGTTTTACCATGGTTTGTGGGACAACTCACAATGGCTGTTGAGAGAGTCTCCTGGAAGACCGCAAAAAAATGTAACTCGTTGCTCGTGCCACTAAGCAATCGATAAGTAATCACCATGCTTTGTAATAATAAAGCCTGGATATTAATAAGACCTAATAAGGCTGCAATGTGTCAGATGCGCGTTAGTTCCTTCGGCTGCATTGTCTGTACTAGTGTACGATCGAGGCGTTTTAACACAATAGCGCGAAAGAGCTCGTTTCGCAGAATTTCCGATGGCGGCGTCGGTGTCTCGTCGTTGGTCGTGAGTGAAAACATGAGAAAGATGCAAATAAATAATAAAAAAGCCTAGCTCGGGGCAAGAAGGTTTTTGACCGCAGAGTCACGCCATTGATTGAAACTGATTCAGGAAAAAACACTATACGACTGCCACGTAGCGATAGAAGTCTACTTAACGCTTTTAATATTAGATTGCAAACGCCTAGAATCGCGCCAGGCATCAAACATGTAAATAGCGCCACGTGTGGGTGTTTCAAAGGCCCACTCGTTACAAACCGCTTGAACGTGTTTAATTAGCAGCAGCAGCAAAAGCATCAACAAAGTGAATAGCGGCGTAGTTTCACGTGCTGCCTTACGGTCGTGTAGCGGGTACTTCGCAACTGTAATTGCAGTAGGCATTCCAGGATAGTTTGAAATGGCACAGACGTGATTTCCGTTACGTCACGTTTGAGACATCCACCTAAAGCCTAAGCAAGGCTACGTTTTGCACGGGGCCTGATCACGCTATCACGTTCTACTCCTGAAGCTGCAGCGCAAGCGTCCTTCGAGTTTTTTTAAACAGCTTATTGTTCCCTTCTTCCTATCTTACACAGCCCAAGTAAAACACAGAGTAATGATTAGTTGACTTCAGTGTGTGCAGTAACGTGAGAAGAGCGGTTGAAGAAATTTGATGGTTAGTGATAATATTTAAAAAAAATATTTATGAAACGTGCAGTCTGTTTGGAAACACTTGATAGTTCATAGGCGGTACTTCAGTAAGTAAGGCGTGAACGAAATAGCAGCTCCGCTATTAGTGCGCGAAGCCTAAATATGTCTAAGAGAAAAGTAAAATAGTGTGGCTGTACGTTACCATGGTACGGGGCTACCATCATTGCATCATATACTTTGCTGGTACTCGTCTTCTTAAACTGTCCGAGTAGTTGGCGCCTGTTTGAATTATTGACATCAGTATATAGGCTCAACATTTTGAAGAGATTTCTTAAGCTTACTTGGTGTGATTCCAAAAATAGCTCCTGTCAAAAAAGGCGTATTTCATGCTTGTTGTCCTAACGAAATCAACTTCACAGAAGTTAGAGGTGGTCATGGTTGTGTTTACTATCCATATCTTTGCGCTCCTGAGGTAAAACTGCAAAAAATACAACACGATTCCCTTCAATACCGAACAGATGCACAGGCTGTGGTATTCCTTTAGGCCAGGGGTCTCAAACACGCGGCCCGCGGGCCGCATGCGGCCCGCGAAGGTGTCGGTTGGGGGCCCGCGGCCCGCACATGACTAGCTTCGCCCCACATTGTTATTTTATTATTAAATATGTTCGTGAACTACACAGGCATGACTGATTTAAGGCATTGCCTTCGTGAAGCATCCCATGTGTTCACCTTGTTTTGAAACGTAACCGTGAATCAAAAATTATATTTCAGAATCGGCACCCAGATATGAGTCATGTTGGAGATCGGTATCGACATAATTTGGGGATCCGGGCACCAAATCTCCTTCAGAAATGACCTGCATGTGAGATATGGGACAGTTTTCTTTCAAATGGCAACATTTGCTGGCAAATTGATCAGACTCCTCCCCCCCCCTCCCCCCCCCCCCCCCATGCTCCTACTTTCTTCACTGCCCCGGCCCTTGCGAAACTGAATTGCGTGACTGCGGCCCGTTGGCTGAGGTGAGTTTGAGACCCCTGCTTTAGGCGATGCGCAAAGCGCCGACGACGCCATCTGCCGCCACGGCTCGGAAGCGCTAGCGGGCTCGGGCGAGCAGTTTTCCCTCGAGCGTGTACGCGAGTGCACGGATGGACGTGTTTTCATCGTGATTTAACGCATCTGTCGGGCTTCAGCGATGCCGAAAAATAACTGCCGCGTTGTCGGCTGCTCAAAAACATACAAAAAATCGCCATGAACGCACTTCTACAGGTTTCCGGTGCTATTTCATGAGCGAGAGCGAAGGCTGTGGATTGCGGCTGTCCGACGCAGAAGGTAAGCAATCGCGCTTTGTTTACCATAGTGTTAGAACGATTACCGTGTTTTTATTTCTCCATTTATGTCGCTACGTCTTCAGCGAACGCTACTACGTTTACACTTGGTCGCCTCGCCTGCATTGTCGACGCTACAATGCACATGAGGTTGTTATTACTGATAAGACGCGATGCCTAGGCTCTCTTGAAAAAGGAACGGCGCGAAGCGCAATGCCAGAGAATGTGGGGCAGGTGACGGCTCCTTTACATAAGCGCCGTGGAATCACACGTGTGCTGCACGAAATCGGCTGCATTCTACCTATTGATGACACTGGAATGCGATCACCGGTGCAGAATGTTCGCTGTGCGCTCGCCTCAACTGTACGCATATTGGCTGTAAAACATGACACCTGTGCGCATTGAAGGCTTTTGACAGGACATTCAACCGATTCAACCTCCTTTTGAATGCCTCGTAACATGACTTCATGCTGATGTGACCGAGGAGGGTGTACAGGCTGCCACCCAGGCTCCGGCAAAGGAGAACTCTTGCGAGGCTTCTCGCTTACAAAAATGGCACGTTTCTTTACATATTTACAAGAGTAAACAAACTAGGCGTAGAGACGCGTCTTTGTATGAGAAGAGTTCGCAAGCGACAAGAGGCCCCCAGCGCAATCTCGATGCGCTCCTTTTATATCCGTCCGAGCACCCGCGTCTCGTCAAGTCTTTTCACAGGACGCGGACTGTGTGTACCAGCAACGCCGATGCGCGTTCCCTGCAGCGCACAAGAACAGCTCTTGCGTTGCTGCTGGACGCGGACTGCGTTTGGAAGGCATGCCGATGGGCGTCCCTTGCAGGCCGCCTTACCGGTTATAACAATGCTAATAGGAAACCCTTGCGCCACTAGGGGCAAGTTGCCGAGATATTTTTTCACCAGTTTATCGTGCTGGTTTCAAAGTTTTACCAACGCTGACCCTTCGCGTGGCCACACCCGTGAAATCCATGCGCCGGTGCGACAGCGCTCCCTCAAAATCTACTATATAAACACATGGCACGTAAACAAAGCTACTGTGTCGAGAAAAAACGTTGGTTCACGCATTGATTCACTACTATAAAGTGCGGCTCCTTTGCGCACACTATCGCCGCAAAAGAAATTATTTGGGACGCGCAAAAGCGGCAAATCGCACGCGCGCACTTCCGTCATGCTTGCTTGCAGTGAAAGGAGGCGTCTGCTACGCGGCCCGCTTGCGGTTCCGACGGCCGCCGCTAGGCGGCTTTCATTGGCGCCCCTGTAGGCGCTGCGCATCGCGGATAGTGCCCAAATACAGAACATCTGCAGCCTACAAATATTAGTGAACAAGCATACGACATTGACAAAGAAACGCAATACGCACTTCTTAATTATATATGTAATCCATAAAACGTTAAAAACTTTCATTTGCAGCGTGTTCATCTTACGTGTTTCATTTACTGTACATATGTATGACAATAAGCTTTATTTTTCTTTTTATTTCCAGCCTTCATATAATGTGTCAAGAAGACGTGTCTTCGATTAGCAATATCGTCAACGCTTAGCTTGCTGGGTTTGCTCAGCTCGCTCGCATCGCGCTGCTGGTCACTGGCATACAGGGCTGGGCAACGATACTTTAAAATTGTATCGCGATACGATACAAGATACTCAGGCAAGAAGTATTCCAGACACAGATATAAGATACTACCGCAACAATTGTATCCGATACGATGCTTGCCAATTGTATCTTGAAATACTTATATACATTCGCAAATTTGTTGTTATAGACCCCCATAACGTAGTAGCGAACGCCTATGAACAAAAATGCCTGCTTGAAACTCTTAAATGCGGCCAATTTCATTTCATTTTAATAAAATGTCTGTTAGTATCACAAAAGTATTGTCCTCCTTAGTCAAAGTACATTAGTTTACTTCCGAAAGAACTTATTAGGGTTTATTTTAGCTGCTTAACAGGACAGCTTTTTGGACCTCTTGCCGACAGCGGTTCTTGCTTGTCATTTCTGTAATTTATAGGAGTCGCTGCGGGCTATCGAGTTGCCATCAACCACACGGGCTTCAATAAGAAGCTTTCGCACGATGGTGCCAATAACGGCGTGCAGTTTCACGTTGTACATAAAAAAATAGTCACAGTTTCACCACAAGGCGAAGCAATGAATGCGATAGCAACAAATTGGAATGCCAAGCGATGAATGGCAAGCAGGTCGAAACGTGCAGCGCACTGCTCACGCACACATGACGCATAAAAACTACACGTACATGACGAGAGAGAACTTACAACGTTCACAGCTCGACCCTTAACGTGCTTCTCACACAAAACGACGCACGAAACGTATTCACAGATGCAAACGAGCGCGAAGTAACAAGTGTCACAGTTGTTACTTCGCTGTGTTTGAAAAGCGTGTTCTTTTCGCAAACGGGGGGGACTGCCGCGAGCGAAGTGACCTTCGTGCGTTCGGTAACTACAACGCAATCGTTTCGGCGAAAGACCAATTCTCCCCCACAGCGAGATAAGCGCATGGGCACGCTTATCTCGCGGTGGGGGAGAATCGCTTGACATGCCAATTTGTTGCTCTACCCACCACGGGGCAAAGTGCGCGAGGCAGCGCGAGGGAGATGAGCGCATGAGCGCGGGCGTCGCGACGAGAGGGGCGCCGAGCTAAGCCCCGCCGAGCGCGGCCTTTGCGCCATCTCGCTGGTAATGCTGAAAACACGCTGAAAACTCGCTGTATATTGTTACGTAAAAATAACACGAGGCATGGCTATTTACGGGTTGTATTTACGCTGATGCGGACAGACAGCGCGCACAGCGGACAGAACAGCCCTCTTCGTTGTCGTCTTTGATATGTCAGCTACGTAGCATTAACCCCCCGGCGGTGAAAGCGCCGTCTCGGTGCACTTCAAACATGGTCTTCAGAAGGCGGGTGGTATGGCTTTAGCCTACTGACGTGCACTACGTCACTGGGCGGTGTTGCTGGCAGGGTAGTCTCAGAGACGGGAACGATCTCATAGGGGACGTCCGTTACCTGACGGACAATACGGTAGGGACCCATGTACCGAGATAACAACTTCTCTGATAAGCCAACTCGACGAGCTGGGCACCACAGAAGAACTGGAGAACCGGGTGAGAAGCGAACGTCGACATGCCGGCTGTCGTAGAGGTTCTTCTGGGTTACTTGTGAAGCCGAGAGCATCGAGAGGGCGATCTGACGTGCGTGGTCCGCACGAGCAATAGCGTCGCGTGCGTATTCGCTAGGCGGGGAGGTAGTAGCCGGAAGTAGGGTGTCCAGTGGTAACATCGGGTCACGGCCATAGAGCATATAAAAAGGTGAATAACCGGCGGTGTCATGGCGCGAAGAATTGTAGGCGAAGGTCACGTGAGGTAGCGCCAGGTCCCAGTCATGGTGGTCAGAGGAGACGTACATGGTGAGCATGTCCGTGAGTGTGCGATTTAGGCGCTCGGTGAGGCCATTTTTTTGGCGATGGTAGGAAGTGGTCAACTTGTGCTGCGTCGAGGAAGAGCGTAGGAGATCGTCCATTACTCGTGACAGAAATGCGCGGCCGCGATCTGTGAGCAATTGGCGAGGAGCGCCATGGTGTAGGATAACATCGTGGAGCAAGAAGTCGGCAACGTCAGTAGCGGTGCTGGTGGGGAGCGCTCGAGTGATGGCATACCTGGCCGCATGGTCTATAGCAACGGCGACCCACTTGTTGCCAGAGTTTGACTCAGGAAAAGGGCCGAGAAGATCTACACCAACTCGGAAGAAGGGTTCGGTAGGGATGGTGATTGGTTGAAGAAGTCCAGCAGGGGGTGCAGTAGGTCGCTTCCTACGCTGGCATTTATCGCATGAGGACACGTAACGTCGAACGGGCCGGGAGAGACCGCGCCAAAAGAAGCGGCGCCGAACACGGTCGTACGTGCGCGATACGCCCAGGTGGCCAGCAGTTGGTTCGTCGTGGAGCTCATGCAGCACCGTTGAACGCAGATGTTTAGGCACGACGAGAAGGAGCTCAGGGCCATCTGGCTGGACGCTTCGACGGTATAGCGTGCCATTCAGGAGGACGAACATGCGGAGTGACGCGTCGTTAGGGGCAGATTCGAGACGGTCAATCAGTGATCGCAAGGAAGCATCACGACGCTGTTCGTCACCAGTCTGAAGAAACTGAGACGTGGACATGACGCTGGAGCTAGGCTCGATGACTGATCCGTCTGGTTGGTCGACAGGGTAGTGGGACAAGCAATCGGCGTCCAGATGGAGGCGTCCAGACTTGTAAACAACTGAGGAGGAGTACTCCTGAAGACGTTGCGCCCAACGGCCAAGTCGTCCAGTAGGGTCCTTCAGTGAAGAAAGCCAACACAGCGCGTGGTGATCTGTGACGACACGGAAAGGGCGGCCATACAAGTAAGGGCGGAATTCGGAAACCGCCCAAACAAGGGCAAGACATTCCCGTTCTGTTATAGAGTAATTGCGTTCAGACTTCGAAAGGAGACGACTCGCGTACGCAATTACACGATCGGTGCCCCGCTGAGTTTGGGCCAAAACTGCACCAATGCCATGACCACTCGCGTCTGTGCGCACTTCTGTAGGAGCATCAGGGTCAAAATGTGTAAGTATAGGTGGCGTTGTTAGAGCGGTGATCATCTGGGAGAAGGCGTCAGCTTGGAGAGGACCCCAACAAAAGGGGACATCTTGTTTGAGAAGGTCCGTGAGTGGTCGTGCGAGTGCCGCAAAGTTTTTCACGACCCGTCGAAAGTAGGAGCACAGGCCCACGAAACTGCGAACATCTTGGACCGAGCGCGGGACCGGGAAGTTCGTTACAGCGCGCACTTTTGCCAGGTATGGTCTTACACCGGTAGCGTCAACAAGGTGGCCCAACACAGTAATTTGACGAAGACTGCAGGCCAGCTCGTCAGAATATAGATAGAATGGTCGAAATGCGGTCAAGGTGAGTTGCGAACGTAGGTGAGAAGATGATCACGTCGTCCAAGTAACACAAACATGTCGACCATTTAAACCGTTGAAGCAGCGTGTCCATCATTCTCTCCAACGTTGCTGGAGCGTTGCAGAGACCGAAGGGCATGACCTTGAATTGGTAAAGGCCGTCAGGGGTAACGAAAGCGGTCTTCTCACGATCCATGTCGTCTACTGCAATTTGCCAGTAACCAGATCGGAGGTCGAGAGATGAAAAGAAAGTGGCACCATGGAGACAGTCGAGGGCGTCGTCAATGCGTGGTAGAGGGTAGACGTCTTTCTTGGTAATTTTGTTGAGGTGCCGATAATCAATGCAGAAACGCCACGAGCCGTCTTTCTGCTTTACTAATACGACGGGGGAAGCCCAAGGGCTGGATGATGGTTCGATTATGTTTTTCGTGAGCATTTTGGCCACTTCTTTCTCAATCGCTTCTCGCTCGGACGCTGACACGCAGTAAGGCCGACGGTGAATGGGAGCAAAGTCACCAGTGTTGATTCAGTGAGCAACAATCTTAGTCTGGCCCAAGGGACGATCATGGATATCGAAAATGTCACTGTATGAGGCCAAAACTTCGCAGAGGGCGTCGGCCTCGTCAGGCGAAAGGTCTGATCCAATCATACTTCTAAAAGTAGAGTCGTCAGAACTTGGTGGCTGTGAGACTGCACCTTGGTCAGGATTAGCTACGGCGACAACGCTGACGTCATCATCGATTATGGCAGTTAGTTGAGCAAGAGACATCTGGTAGGGCAACACTTGGGGGGGCGAGGCCAAAATTAAGGAGCGGAAGGAACACACAGTTATCCGCTATGGTTGCGATCGAATGTGGCACAGTAACATTGCGCGTCAGTCGAACGTCAGTAATAGGCGTAACGATGTAGTCACCGTCAGGAACGGGAGGATCCCATGACAAACACATGTACGTGACGGCTCGAGGTGGCAGGCGAACAAAAGAGGTTGGGCTCAAGCGGCTGGCGGGCTTTTCACAGCAATCGGCGAGGACGGGAAGATTGAGGCTTAGTGTACCAGAAGAACAGTCAATTAAGGCCAAATGTGCCGAAAGAAAATCAAGGCCAAGTATGAGGTCATGAGGGCAACGAGAAAGAACGGCAAAAAGGACCACGGTGTGACGACCGGCAATGCTGACACGAGCAGTGCACATCCCGATTACTTCTGCAGTACCGCCATCGGCAACACGTATTGCCTTCGTCGTAGGCGGCGTCATAATCTTCTGCGAGCGTCGGCGTATAGGAGCGCTCATAATAGACAGGTGCGCGCCTGTGTCAATGAGGGCGGTCACAGGAACATGGTCGACTTGTACTTCAAGCAGGCTGTGGTGTGTGGGCAGCGTCAGTAGAGGATTTCCGGGCGTCGCAGGTATTGCAGCTTCACCTCCATAAGCTGCAATATCTAGTTTTCCTGTTGCGAGCTTCCAGAGAAGGTCGGCGAGGTAAAGCGTCGAGGCTCCGGAGAGGGGGGATTGGCGGCGTTGCGGTGACGGCGAGCGGGAGTAGCGGCGAGGGGGCGAAGTGGCGTCAGTGGTGAGAGGCTCGTGTGATGACGATGAGTAGAAGTTGTAGGGTGCAGCGGCTGGACGTCTAGAGGTCGTAGGGTACATGTAGGTAGGGGTAGGGAAGGTCTGGCGTGGTGGGTTTGACCAACGGCGGCGGCAATAGGGCGAAACGTGCCCAGGCTGGTGGCAGGAAAAAGAAATAGGCTGGTCGTTGGGTGTCCGCCATTCCGAAGGGTTGCGTAAGGGCATGGTAGGAGATGATCGGCGAGCGTGTCCTGGGTAGTAAGGCCGTACTTCGGGACGAGTCAGGGGACACGCTGACGGAAGGCCAAGGTTTGCAAATTCCTGCCTGACCACAGCTTGAATGAAGGCCACCGATGGCTGTGGTGGGTCAGAGGCATGCGTTGTGAAGACGGGAGGCTGAATAGGAGCAGGACAGGCAGCTTCGATCTCCCTACGAACAATGCGCGTGACGTTGTCATACGTGGGCGGCTGGCGAGCGGCTTCACACGATGAAGTTGCGGCCGTGTTGGGCAGCCGTGTGAATCGCTGAGTGATACGGCGGCTCTTGGCTTCTTCAAACCGTCGGCACTCTTTGATAATTGCGCTGACGGTGGCAACGTTGTTGTAGACGAGAAGATTAAAGGCGTCGTCTGCTATGCCTTTCAGCACATGCGATACCTTTTCAGCCTCAGGCATGTGCTCGTCAACCAGGCGGCAAAGGGCGATGACGTCGTGAATGCACGCGACGTACGACTCGGTAGATGTCTGTGCACGAGCTGCCAGTTGATTCCGCGCAGCCATCTGCCGTGCAGCGATGTTGCCAAAAAGGTCGCGGATCTTCTCTTTAAAAGTGTCCCAGCTTGTAATCTCAGCCTCGTGCGTCTCGAACCACACCCGCGGTGGGCCATGGAGGTAGAAAAGCACGTTGGCAAGCATAAAGGGTCGGATCCCACCTATAGCTGGCGCTGATCCGTTCGTAAAGGTTGATCCATTTGTCGATGTCAACGCCATCCTGACCGGAAAATACACCAGGATCACGAGCAGGAGGTAGGACTACGTAGGTTGAAGCCACGGGAGAGGCAGGTGGGGAAGACGATGCTCCTTCGACCTGAGACATGGTGGGATCGGTGATGGTACGGCCGTTGCGGAGCTTCGTGATGGGTAAAGGGAAAAACCAGCACCTCCACCACAAAGAAGTTACGTAAAAATAACACGAGGCGTGGCTATTTACGGGTTGTATTTACAATGATGCGTATAGCATCGATCAAGATGGAGGACAGCGCGCACAGCGGACAGACCAGCCCTCTTCGTTGTCGTATTTGATATGTCAGCTACGTAGCAATATAAATAAATAGCTTGCCGTTTCATACGTCGAAGGACGTGCGCTTTCGCGGCTCAGCGGTCAGCGCCACGTGCTGCAGAGCGAGAGGTCCCTCGTTTGATGCCGCACGTCGGAAACATATTTCTGAATTATTTTTCTTTGTGGCTTTTACAAATATATAGATACATATACATGACGGGACATGATGACGACGCCAACGCCGACGCCGAAAACCAGCCGAGAGTGTCCATATTGTCACATAGGTGTTTGTGCCACTGTGGACTATAGGACGCTACTAGCCGAAGAAGAAGATGAGGTGTCACGGGCGTAAATCGAGAGTGTTGCACTTGTCATAGGGCGTCAACGCTACACCTCTTACGTGTTGTAAATATACTACTGTAAATACTGCAACTCTGCACGTAACATTTTGGTGGAAGTGCGGGGTAACATCTACGAAAGTCGGACCTGGATCTCCGCAGCGGACGTCACATCGGTTCCGCTGCTATGGCTACCGACAGTGTCCCGGCCGCCCAGACCCCAGTGCAATACGTGATGACTCCGCTACGTGATCCGGGAGTCTTCACCGGTACTGGCAAGGTCGACGTCGAGGAGTGGCTGGCGATGTACCAGCGCGTCGCCAACAGTTACAGGTGGGATCCAACGCTTTTGCTGGCGAACGTGATTTTCTACCTGGGGGAAACCGCAAAGGCGTGGTTTGAGACGCACGAAACCGAGCTCACAAGTTGGGACATCTGCAAAGAGAGGCTACGCGATCTTTTCGGGAGACCAATCGGACGCCAAGCAGAAGCCCAGAAGGAGCTCGCGTCCCGTGCCCAGACGTCCACCGAATCGTACATCTCTTACATTCAGGACGTTCTGGCACTTTGCCGAAAGGCGGATGACAAAATGCCGGAGGCAGATAAGGTCGGACACATTATGAAGGGCATCGCCGACGATGCATTCAACTTCTTGCTATGTAGGAGCTGCACAACAGTTGATTCTCTCATTAAAGAGTGCCGCCACTTCGAACAAGCAAAAGGCAAGCGCATCGTGCAACGCTTCGACCGGCTTCCTAATACGGCTCCGACCTCATCCTGCAACGAACCTGCGCCGTCGCATCACCCAGCATCACCAAGTTTGACGCAAGCCATACGTCGCGAACTGGAGGCTATGGCTCCGAGCTCTCGTGTTCCTCATACGCATGACAACTTGACAGTCTCGCTCATTCAAGCTGTTGTTCGCCAGGGAAATTGCGAATATGGACATCCCATCCGCCGTTAGCCCTCGTCCGACCTCTACCGCTCCGATCATTGCCTCTGCTGCACCTCGACAGTATTCCGCGAATAGGTACCGAAACCCGTCTGAGTGGCGAACACCGGACGACAGACCAATCTGCTTCGTGTGCTCCCGGATTGGCCATATCTCTCGCCACTGCCGTGACCGCTGGAATTCACCGCCTCGACCACATAGTGACCGCCGCTACGAACGCCCCTCCCGTCCTCTGTCACCTCAAGCCGAACCATCCAATGCTGGGCCTGCTGCTCCTCGATTCACCAATAGCCGTTCGCCCTCACCGCAGCGCCGTCAGTCCCTTTCGCCTTCATCTCGGCGTTCCCCGTCCCCATCCTACTCAGGCCGCTTCTCGGGAAACTAACCAATGCAGCCCCTGGAGGTGAGGCTGCGCTGACGACTCTGACTGCAAAACCTCTGTTGACCCTTGCTCCTAAACGAAACCTAATCGAATTTTTTGTTGATCATGTGCCCGTTAAAGCCCTCATCGACACTGGAGCTCAGGTGTCGGTCATGCGCTCCGACCTTCGCAGCCGTCTTCGAAAAGTGCTAACGCCCGCCGAGTCGCCTGCCCTACGAGTAGCCAACGGCAGCACAACAGCCGTGATGGGAATGTGTACTGCCCGTATTACCATCGCCGACCGCTCAACGTCACTTCTGTTCACTGTACTTGCGGAGTGCCCTCACGAGGTGATTCTCGGAATGGACTTTTTGACTGTTCATTCTGCGCTTATTGACTGCTCAACCGGTCTTCTGAGGCTTGAGCTACCCCAGTGCTGTGCCGACACCACCGCAGATATCCAGTCCCGACTTCGCTGCACTAAATTTGTTCGGCTGCAACCTGATGCTGCGACTTATGTGCTCATGTCGCCTTGCCCACCACTTCGGGATGGTAATTACGTGGTGTCCCCGCTTTACGATGTCCTACTAGAGCGCCAAATAGCTCTCCCTAGCTCCATCATTACGCTCACCAACAACCGTGCGTGGCTTCCTCTCCTGAATTTTGGCTCGTCTCCACAAGCTCTTCCTGAGGGTGTATCTCTGGCTGTGTTGTTTCCTTTGGAAGACTCCGGAGTCTCTGCTCTAAGTTATGAACAACCATCTGAGTTTGCTCGACCTTCGGCTCTAACGATGCCATCTACCGACAAGTTCGCCAAAATGATAACTCCTGACCTGCGACCTTCTTACGCTGACGCCCTCCGCCGCATTTTGATGTCCTACGAAGACATCTTTGATTTCGACAATCGCCCGCTCAGTCGAACCAACGTCATCACTCATTCGATCCACACTGGTGACGCTCCGCCCATCCATAGGCGTCCCTATCGTGTGTCGGCGGCAGAACGTCACGTCATACAAACCGAGGTCGACAAAATGCTCTCTAAGGACATTATCGAGCCCTCCTCCAGTCCGTGGGCATCCCCTGTCGTTTTAGTAAAAAAGAAGGACAACACTTGGAGGTTCTGCATAGATTATCGTCATCTGAACAAGATCACGAAAAAGGACGTTTACCCGCTTCCGCGTATTGATGACGCACTGGACTGCTTACACGGTGCCAGTTATTTCTCTTCGATCGATTTACGTTCTGGCTACTGGCAAATAGCAGTCGATCACAGAGATCGCGAGAAGACGGCCTTCGTCACCCCAGATGGCCTGTACCAATTCAAAGTGATGCCTTTCGGACTATGTAATGCCCCGGCCACCTTCGAACGCATGATCGACTATCTTCTACGTGGTTTTAAGTGGTCCACATGCCTATGTTACCTCGATGACGTTATTGTTTTTTCACCGACGTTTGACAGCCATCTCCACCGGCTCTCAGCCATCCTTGACGTCTTCCGACGAGCAGGCCTACAGCTAAATTCTGCGAAATGTCATTTCGGCCGTTGTCAATTACGAGTCCTCGGTCACGTGGTGGACGCTACTGGCATACAGCCTGATCCCGACAAAGTGAGCGCAGTCCGCGAGTTTCCAACTCCTCGTACCTCTGCTGATGTCCGAAGTTTCCTCGGGCTGTGTTCCTATTTCAGACGGTTTATTGAGTACTTTGCCGAAATCGCTCGTCCTCTCACCAACATTCTCAAAAAGGACAGCCCTTTCACTTGGGGACCAGAGCAAGCTCACGCATTTTCAACGCTTACGAGTCGCCTTGCAAATCCACCCGTTCTGGGTCATTTTGATCCGTCTGCTTACACGGAAGTTCGTACCGATGCAAGTGGCCATGGCATTGGCGCTATTTTGTCCCAACGACAGCGGGAGGTGAATCGTGTAATCGCTTATGCTAGCCGTCTTCTATCGCCCTCAGAGCGCAATTACTCGATCACAGAACGTGAATGCCTCGCCCTTGTTTGGGCCATTGCCAAGTTTCGCCCATACTTGTTCGGACGACATTTCACCGTGGTAACAGACCATCATGCCTTATGTTGGCTCTCCTCACTCAAAGACCCAACAGGCCGCCTCGGTCGTTGGGCTTTACGCCTCCAAGAATACACATTTTCTGTGTCGTACAAATCTGGACGGCTACACAAGGACGCTGACTGCCTCTCCCGTTATCCTGTCGACCCACCTGACACCACCGATACTGATTCGGATACCTGTGTTTTGTCGCTCAGCGACTTCCTACACGTCACCGACGAGCAGCGTCGGGACCCATATTTGCGATCTCTTATAGAACGCCTCACCTCAGAACAACGGCACGGCTCCCTCCGTATGTTTGTTCTACACGACGGTACCTTATATCGACGCAATATGACACCACACGGTGCTGAACTGCTTCTCGTTGTTCCTCAGCATATGAGACCATCTATTCTCTCGCAACTGCACGATGCTCCCACCGTTGGCCACTTGGGTGTCTACCGAACTTACGATCGTGTGCGCAGGCGTTTCTTCTGGCCTGGCCTATACCGCTCTGTTCGGCGCTACGTCGCTTCCTGCGAGCTCTGCCAACGCCGCAAAAAGCCCCCTCTCTCTCCCGCTGGGTACCTTCAGCCTATGTCTATCCCGAGCGAACCATTCTTTCGTGTCGGCCTGGACCTCCTTGGCCCTTTCCCGGCGTCGTCTGCGGGTAACAAGTGGGTGGCCGTAGCGACTGATTATGCCACACGTTATGCCATTACGCGCGCCCTCCCTACCAGCTGTGCAACCGATGTCGCTGGCTTTCTCCTCCATCAAGTCATCTTACACCATGGCGCTCCTCGTCAGCTGCTGACTGATCGAGGTCACTGTTTCCTTTCGAAAGTTGTCGACGACCTTCTCCGCTCTTGTGCAACGTCCCACAAGTTCAGCACCGCTTACCATCCTCAGATAAACGGACTTACTGAGCGTCTTAACCGTACACTCACGGACATGTTATCCATGTACGTGTCTGAGGACCACCGGGATTGGGACTGCACCTTACCGTTCGTAACGTTTGCTTATAATTCGTCGCGTCACGACGTCACTGGTTATTCACCGTTTTATCTGCTGTATGGCCGCGACCCGCTCTTGCCTCTCGACTCACTACTTCTTTCTGAGGCAAACTCAACCACATTCTATGCTCACGACGCCATCGTTCGCGCGGCGACGGCGCGTCGCGTTGCCCGCGTTCGACTCCTGGCGTCTCAGGCCAACCAAAAGCGCCAGTACGACGGTCACCACAGGGACGTGCGTTTCAGCCCTGGTTCCCTGGTCTTGCTCTGGCTGCCTTCGCGTCGCATTGGCCTGAGTGAAAAACTGCTGCCGCGCTACGTTGGGCCTTACCGAGTTCTTCGCCAAGTAACCGAAGTCACATATGAGATCTCGCCACTAACCCCCAAGCCTTCGTCCGTCTCACCAGCTACTGAGACTGTGCATGTTTCGCGACTAAAGCCCTACATCACGTACACCGATCCGATGCACCGAGACGGTGCTTCAGCCGCCGGGAGTTAATGTCACATAGGTGTTTGTGCCACTGTGGACTAGAGGACGCTACTAGCCGAAGAAGAAGATGAGGTGTCACGGGCGTAAATCGAGAGTGTTGCACTTGTCATAGGGCGTCAACGCTACACCTCTTACGTGTTGTAAATATACTGTAAATACTGCAACTCTGCACGTAACAATATAATTGATATCGCAATAAAACTGTTTATGCAATACCGAATTACCGGTATACAGCAGCAACAATGCTGGTAGCACATTTTTTTCTGATGCATTGTGTATACGTAGAGCACATAGAACTGTGATTACTTTCCATAATGTTCTTATCTGCTGGCGCAAAGCTTTCGTCATCTATATACTCGCAAATGTACAATCATTTTTTCTTCAACGAGAGAACATGTGCACACCATAAGCGCCTCAGACCTATTGTATTAACGCCATAGCGTTAAAGAGCTCGTTTCGCAGAAATTCCGGCGTCGGCGTCGGTGTCGTTGGTTGTGAGCGAAAAATCATCATCTTGTCCGTAACTGAAAAATGGAGAAATATGCAAATAAAAAAATAATAACTCCCGAGTTAGAGTGAGGATCGAACCCGGGCCGTCTGCGTGCCAAGCAGGTGTTCTACCACACAGCCACACCTCTACTTGGAAATGCAGTGAAAATAGGTTTATATGCTTCGCAAACGCAAGCGTCCTTTATATAGGCGTCGCAATATAACATGTAATATCCCAGGAATATTCCGCGGTACAAGCGTACATTGCCATCGGGCGTCAGAATATGTGACTATCATAGGGATTTCGTAGTTTAAAGCTGGTGACCCATTACAAACAGCACACCCCCTACTGCGCGTTTTCCCTTAACACACGTAGTGGGGGCATAGCAAGTATGCACTAACTGGTCAAAGTAGGCACTCGGGACAGGATATCGCTATCGCGTTCAACTCTTAAGGCTGGTTCACACCGACGACCGGTCACGCGACCAAGTTAGTAGCTTTGCGACTGGTCGCAAACGGTCGCAAACAGTCGCTTTGGTCGCAAAGCGACTGCTCTGACTCAGTCGCTCGCTTGCGCGACTTTTCAGTCGCGCGACTGCAGTCGCAGGACGGCTAGAATCAACCAGCGAAGCCCAGAGGTGACGTCAGCTTTTGTTTACACCGGGCCCATTGCTTCTTTTTTTTATTGCGCTCGCCCACTGCCGCCGCGTTGCGTCGCGTTGTCTGCTCGGCGTCTGTCTGCGCGCACGCGAGCGAAAGCAAGCCGACGGCAGCGCCGGAAAGGTCAACATGGCGACACCTGTGGATGCAGTTTCCTTCCGCATCGAACATATCATGTCGTCGTCCTGCGCTGTGTGGCCCGTGAGTTCGCAACCTACGCATTTATTTACTTTATATTTACGTCCTGAAGCTTCGAGAGTAATGTATTCGTCGATACTTTGCAGTGTTTCCAAGATTCATTCTCAGCTTCTTGGAGACAAGGCTTATCAGGCAGGGCTGAAGAACACGGCTAATCTCAATAAAAAAATCACCGCCCAAGCACTCCATACAAATGGTTAACCAGCGAAGCTGAAATGTGCGGCCCCAGTGTTTTGCAGTGGGTTCAACCCGACGCTGCACTGAAGCCTTCCACAATTATCGTTGCCAGGTTGTGGTCGAACCACAGGCGGTCACAGACGTCGCAACCGAAGCCAAAGTGCCGCTGGAGAAACTCTCGGCCAAAGCGGGTGTTCGCCCCGGCGAACGCGCTCCCGGAATCACGTCGACGCTGCTCTGCGCGCAACGCCGTTTCTTCGGCGCGCCAGAGGGCACGCCGTGGCTGCAAGCGTTTGACCTTGCAAGCGTCGTACCCAAGCTCGCGCGCTAATGGCACGCGAGCTTGGGTACGACGCTCAGAACGACGTAACTGATAGCACAGCCAATGGAGACCGCTCGTGACACAGATGCCGAGCGGTTTTTCGTTTCTCCTAGCCATATACAGCTTTCCCTGTAAAAAGACAGAACATACCTAATGCTTGGTCCCTAGCGTGAGATGACAAGAAGCGATAGCTGATTCCACCATTTATTCATTGCTGTGAAGAGAGTGGGCGAGTAGCAACCGCGATTTCGGATCGAAGCGGGCTGTGGCGTCTGCATGGGTGCTGCCATGTTGGCTTCTAGCCCCAACTACTGTGCGGCCACTCCGGCCAGTCGCAAAGCAACTAACTCGGTCGCGCGACCAGTCGCCGGTGTGAATCAGCCCTTAAAGGCGAAGATTAACGGTCCCCCAATTTTTTTCCCGTGGTTGTGAATATGAAGAAAGCGGCGGTGACTCTGACTGAGACTAACCTCTTTATTTGGCTAACTTGTCTGCAGAAAACTATGTAACTCGAAGTAAAAGCAAAGCGTGCTGTACTCGGATAGTGGCAATAAATGTCGTCGGCGTTTGGTAATCTTATCGACTCGTTTTATTCATGAGCGATCGCACCTTCCATCGTTATCGCAGGCGTTCGCATAAGCTCCCGAATGAACTAGAGTACGCGCGTACTGCGTGTAGCGAGAGATGGAGACGTGAGACGACGTCGTGAAGGCGGCCGACGTGGCCGTGCCGAACTCTCGCCACTTTATTCGGAAATACCAAGCGGAGCGGCGATGGCTGCCAGCGTCCAATCCAGCCAGGCGCGTGAACTCGTTCAATCTGCCTCGTGCCTCGAGCTATCACATGAGCTGCGCGAGAGGCGCGGCGCGGTGGCTAGTAAAATGATGATGATGATGAAGGGCGATGATGATGACGCTACAGAATACTCCCCCCCCCGCAGAAGTGAACCCGAAATGAAAATGATGAGAGCGTATATACAAGTGTTAAGGTCGCGAAACGAAAGGGTCCACGGGCAGTCTAGGTCGTCAACGTTAAGGGACTATCAGTAACCAGTAGGACTCTGGCGGGCGGCTCTGGGAATGGCGCTGCGGACGAGGGTCGTGGCGAAGGCAAGCTGTTGGAAGGAGCTGTTGATGTCGAGGACCTAGGTGTCGTAGCCGGACGAAGAAAACCTGCTGGGCACGGCATGAGGCCAATCGACGAAGATGACCGTTATGCGCACTTCTGTGCAGGTGAGTCGAGCAGACAATGGCATGAAGGCGGGGCACCTGAAGGACGGTAGAGTCAAATGAACCTTGAAGTCTTCGTCGTCCTAAACCCAAGCGCCACGGAGTATGTTTAACGTGCGCCGGATGCGTATGGGAGTGGTTCCTACGATTGCGCAGCGTGAGCTGCACTGGATGGTGGGAACAACACCGGGGTGGGCGGGCGACACAGGTGGTGTGGCGATGGTGCTGGTGACGTCGTTTCGGTGATGCAGGAGAGCGCGTGTGCGGAGCGGCAGGCGGGTTGTCAGCCTGCGTGTCCGGTGGGGCGGACTCGGTCTGCTCTCCCTGCGTCGAGCCAGGCGGGCGGTCCTCGGGGTTTTCCGTCATCGTCGCAGCATCACGCATGGTCGGCCGTAGCTCGTGAGGGGCCGGAACCTCTGCTGCGGTACCCTTCGAGGACGATGCTGGTCGCAGGTGGCAAGACGCGCATAACGTCGAAGCTGTTGACAAGTCAGGTATTAGGGACAACGTCGACGGCGACGCCTCCGCGGTTGGTGGTCGAATAGCGGGCGGGGCGGTGTCTGCGGCCGTGGCAGACTCCATGGCGTGCGGCGAGGTAGCCGGCGTAGAGTCTGCCAGCGTCGAGTTGTCACGGACCGTCGAGGTTGGGGAAGACGGGCAGGTGGCAGGCATGCGTGATGGACCTTCAGCCGAGGGCGTCGAGGAAACGCACCTCGTGGCCGAGTGGTGGCTGGCAGCAGAAATGTCCGGAACCTCGTCGGGCCGCTCGTCGGGTGCGGGAATCGCTGCGCCGGTGGCCGGACGACAGGTTGAAGGAGACGTAGCCGGGGGGAGTTAGGTCTTGTTCAAGTGAGGGCTGCGGGCCGTTCGGTACCATTCGCTGCGCGGCCGGGGAAACCTGGAAGTCGCGGGTCCCCGGAAGCGGGCGGTAGGTGTGGCCGTAGCAGGCTAGCACCGCAGCGCAGAGGTCGTCGTATGGCTGCGGGCTCGAGCTCGACGCGGCAGCGAGATGACGCAGCTCAACCGGGAGGGCTTCGAGCAGGATGGCGTGCATGGCCGGCTGTGTGGTGACGCCATTCAGTGCGAGAACGGCGTCGAGCTGCATAAACCATGCTCGGGGGTAGGCCGGGTGGAACGGTGGCACTGGCGGGCAAAGTCGCGGAAGCATGGCAGCGGCCGCTCGTCGAAGGGCGCGTCCTCCGGGTCACCACTGTAGCGAGAGATGGAGACGTGAGACGACGTCTCACGTCTCACGTATTATGGGTGGGGGAAACTCTCCGGAAATTTTGACCATCTGGTGTTTTTTAACCTGCAATTAAAGGTTTGTACATGCGCTATTAGCATTTGACCTCTGTCGAAATGCGTCCGCCGCGGCCGGATTTGCCCGTTATCTTAACAGAACAATCTGAGACAGTCTCCGGGATTCTGAAACATTGCGGCGCGGCTTGCGCCGAGCGGTGATAAGTTTTTTGTGGATTAAACCCGATTACAGCAATATAAAAAAATAAAACTGCGTGGCAGTATTGTTGCACAAGTCGTCGCAGGACAAGACCGCTATGTATTCACACTATTGCCACCTATAGCTCCGATTACCTGGCAATTAGTAATAATGAAAAAAAATAGGGAGGCCTATAAAAGAAAAACAATAGTAAGCAGTAGCAGAAATAAAGCAGGCAGTTAAAAGTAACGATAAAACAGGGAGCCTATTTCGGCTGCACTTCAGAAAAGACACACTGCAGTCGCAAGACCGACAAAAAAAACTAGGTAATGTACGGGATGCAAAAGAAGGACCAATAAGGAAGTGCTTGTTGTAACATATAATCATATGATTTCAAGAGCTTTTTGAATAGAAATAGCAGGAAGAAAATGATATGGTACACCAAGATATTGCCACACGCGTCTACAAGAAGCGGGACGATAAGCTGCTGCCCGCTCCTTTATCAGCTTCATCTTTCTTCTATGTTATCAAGTGAAGCCCTTCGCCCACGTGAAGCCAGACTGCGTTGCGACGAAAGAACAAGATAAGTGATTGCGGCATCCACCCCCGGGGCAGTCTGTCTCCCGCAGGGCGGCCACGCGGTTGCTACCGTCCTGGAGTGCTTTCTTTAGTTACTTTAAGGCACCAGTTCGCCAAATAAGCTCATTAAGTTTACTTCGATATAGCCTCCGTTTCTGTCTGACAAGGCGCCGGCCAGCTCACCGTCACTTACGTGACATTTGGTGGAGGTGCGGATGTTTCGGACACCTCCGTCGAACCGCGACACCAGCCCAAGTGCCTCTCAAACGCCAGACGCGGAACAAGTTACAATAGGAGACAAGGAGGAACAAACTAGGAGTAGCCGCCGCCTACGAGGACTTCCGGCTGAATTCGGACCACTCCCTGCTGGTGGTCGTGCCGTAAACCACCGTTCCACGTCACCGATGGAGACCACCACCACGCCTGTGCCGTTCGTAACCCAGCAGCCGCGACAAGCTCCCCGTTTTTGCGGCTCCCCTAGCGAGGATGTCCAAGATTGGCTGGAGCGTTACGAAAGAGTCGCAGTCCTTAACAAATGGTCTGACGAAGACAAACTTCGGCACGTCTTTGCGACGAAAGAGCAAGATAAGTGATTGCGGCATCCGCCCCCGGGGCAGTATGTCTCCCGCAGGGCGGCCACGCGGTTGCTACCGTCCTGGAGTGCTTTCTTTAGTTACTTTAAGGCACCAGTTCGCCAAATAAACTCATTAAGTTTACTTCGACGTAGCCTCCGTTTCTGTCTGACTAGGCGCCGGCCAGCTCACCGTCACTTACGTGACAATATCGTCTGATAGGTAAACGCTTGTTTTATTAGATGTAGCATCGGTAATGCTGTTGATACAGCTAGAATGTTATTTGTGCATAAGTCAATCGCATGTAATTCAAACTCACATCGACAAGATCCTTCGAAACGCTGATGTGTGAAAGCCACGAGATGCAAAGCGACCCCGCGCTTGAGAATCGAATTCCAGTTCAATGAGATTGAATTTATAAAAAATCACAGACCACATTCTTCCGTAAAATTGAAAACGTCTATCGCGGTGAAAGCCTTAAATGCCTCATCCGAGAATGACCTTCAAACTCGCGGCATGCGGTGAAGAATCTCAATCGATCTATTCAGCGTGACCCGCTGGATGAGCGCCGTGTGCTTACATTTAGGTGCATGTTTCAGAGCCCTCCACTACGGCGTCCGTCTTTATATATATACTGTACCTGTCGGATGCAAAACTCCACCAAATAGTATTATTACATTTCAAGCGTGACCTTAAAAAACAAAATTCAAGGAACCGAAGCAAAACATTCTGCGTGGAAGTGAAGTGTTCGATCGTTGCTTGAAGCTGCTTAAGAAAAAGACCCTATACATGCGTCATATCGGGCACATTAACAAACGTAATATTACGTGGTGAAAGCGTAGAATGGAGCCAGACATTACACCGCATAAATTGCGCAATGAATGAGTGGTGTAAAGCTTTCAACCCTTAAAGGACTCAGCGAACATTCATCATCATCATCGACTATGGCATCAACATGTCGAATCTTTCGTCTCTATAAATGTAAAATTTTAAGTCATTAGGCATAAATATTACAGCATCTAATGAGCGTTGCTAATAAAAAGACTGAAGGCTTGTGACCGCTTCACGATAGACATTTAGAAAATGAATGTGAGCAGGCCTCTGTCCTGTTCATATTGGACTGCGAGTGGGATGAGGATAGTATTCGAATGAAGTAAATTGTCGGCGTCAGAATGCGCTGCGTGTGCACTGGTCACATACCACTGCGTCTAGAGACGTAAGACCCGAAAGAGAAGACACGCCTTTGACGCGCCCTAGAAAGGCGTGGAAAGCGTGTTACAGCAAGTGTGGAGGGAGACAGTGGGTCATTCATGGTGTTCCGATATTTCACTGATAAAAAACGAGAGAAACTGGTCTCCTCCGTTTGAAGGAATGAAGCTGTGAGGGTAAGTTGCGCTTTGATGGATTGCGATGCTTTATCTCATCATTCGTAACTTGTCTTCGTTCACTGACAAACACAACAAACCTCCGGCAAACACTGGCTAAAGAAGGGAAAAGAAAAGCTCGGAGCATCCTACATTGCGCCATATCTGAGAAATTGCCCGATTCACTTGATCAAATGATAAAATGCCAATCATTATTTATGGCGTTCTGGTAGCCATAAAATACCGCTCCTGCCAGTCATTCGCTGTTGAAAGCAAAAGTTTTGATTATAATATTTTATTTCATGAGACAGCTCTACGAGTGAGATAGAAGGAATTTAGGAAAGGTAGAGAGGTTAACTAGACTACGTCCAGTTTGCTACACACTGGGCCGGGAGATGTGGTGCTCATAACAGAGGATGGTAAATGTTTGACCTAATGAAAGTTGTCGGTTTTGTTGAAACACTATTCAAAGCCTTAGTAATAAAGCGCGTTGCCATTCGATTGCTAGCAACGCACGGCCACAGCTCTTTTTCCAGTGTGTCCGATACAACAGCATTGCAATGAACAGCAGTCATTCCGGGTCTCACAACCCGCCACGACAGTCATGTAGTTAAGGTGCTCGACTGCTGACCCAGGGATAGCGAAATCGAATGCCGACCATGGTGGCCGCATTTTCGGTGGAGGCGAAAATGCTTGAGGCCCGTGTACTTAGATTTAGGTGCACGCCAAACAACCCCAGTTGGTCGAAATTTCCGGAGCCCTCTACTACGGCGTCTGACATAATCATATGATGGTTTTGGGACGTTGAACACCAAGTATAATGTTATTATCGCTATGTAACTCACAACATGAGTGATTCTTTAATTATTCATAGAGTTGTGTACTTGCAGTACTTTACACACTATTCCTAATAATGTTAATTTTTTTATGCTGGATACTACAAAAAAAACATAACTTCATCTCAACTTCGCCTTTAATGTAGTTCATATAGCCATACTGCCAAAGTATGCAGCACCTGATTTCGCGCATTTTCTAATCACCATACTTTACGGTAGAGCTGACATTTGTTGTTCATTTGTATGAACAATCTGCACTACTCATTTCTGGATAAGAGAATCAATTGGGCTAGTTGGTTGAATTGAATGGTTTAGCTGACCTAAGCGCACAGATACAAACACATAAAAAGGAAGGACAGCAGGAAAAACACTTGTCCTGTTGTCCTTCCTTTTTTTTTTTCATCTTTGTCTGTGTGCGATTGGGTCAGTTAAACCATGCGTCGGCAACATTTTTAGGCGAAGGGCCATGTTGTACGATGCTGACGCAGCGTCGGGCCGCACGGAAGCTTTGTGGGGGGGGGGGGGGGCATTGCAGGTGCAGAGTTAAAATTCGGTGAATCGACACTAGTTTGTAAAACTGGAGTAGAAATCATGTTTATTTTCAGCACGCATGTCACAAAGTTGCAATCAAGCATAGGTTATAAGCGAAAATCTCATTTTAGGTTAAAACCGCCATGTCGGCCTTCAATTAGGCAGTAGCAAGGGAAAGGGGGGCCGGGGGATTTGACGCCGTGCCGAGGGCCGCATATTACTGCCACGCTGGCCGCAGTTTGCCGACCCCTGAGTTAAACCATTCATTATTAATATCTTTAGTCTGGCGGAGCAATAGGAATGCCCAGGGCCTTACCTTAGTGACGTCTGGAGCTTCTGGGTTTGCCAAAGCGGAAAAATGGTAGCGCTTCAGCAATGCCACAACGGTAAATAAAAGAAAAAAAGGTTACGACTTCCTTATCCATATTCGACATATTGCATTTGACGATTAGAACGCAGAGCTTCGCTATCAACTCAGTAAAAATGTTGCACTTCCAAGCGTCCTTTACTGAGAAAGAGCCACTCTATTATCTCTTTCCAAGAAATAAGACGAATGTGGAGCGCGACAATGCCACCACTTCTGACCTTGATGAAAGTAGTTTCGAAGAATAAGATACATACAAAACATAAATATTCCAATAAAGTAACAATGGTTCATACTTGCCTGGAGAACTAAATGTTGCTTGGCAACTGCAATGTAAATGTAAAGACATGAAATTTTTTTTCGTCATCAACTATTGTATCAGTTTTTATAGAGTCTCTGCCAAGAGCTAAGGTCTGGCAAGTACACTGAACACATTTTGAATTTATTCTACCAACGAAAGCTACTTGTAATCGTCGTGAACTTACGTAACACAATCTTGAAATTTTGTAAGGATTGGCGCTATACTTTTACATGAAACTTGGTAATAGTCCGAGTTTTGTGTGCTGTGCTATATACGGATATTTTCTCGGGAATACGTTTGTCATTATGTTTTATAATTATAAAAATATAATACAACATATAGGTACATTCCAAATGGTCTTTTTTTTCAGATAGCTTGCACCAAGCATTCCAAAACAATAAAAAACAAAAAAACGACGTTATGCGTCTCGAAATTGTGAAGTATTGTTTTCAGCCTTGTAGAGCACGTCATGATATTTTTTTTTCTATCAGCCAAGGTTGGCTATATAACAAATATTGCTTAATGAACTTCTGAAATAGTAACTCTAGCAAAAATCTTCATTACAGATGTCGTAGTGCTTGTCCGTAAACATATAATTTTCTCATGTATGTTAAGATAACTCTTTTACTTAACCTTTTTATAGGCTTTCATTCAAGGGTACCACATTTTAAAAACATCACGCGACTGCGCCTAACGTCCGGCGCTTTTAATGCCCTGAAATGTAAGTTCAGCGAGTTGTCAAAGGCTGCTCCGTGCACAGGGGTCGATTGAACAGGCATCAGTGACTGCGACGGACATTAATGATGGTATAGGTGTACCGTTTAAAAAAATGCGCACCTTCTCCCACTGGCTCAAGGCTCCAAGTAACAGGGAGACCGGGAAGCCCTCCATGTTACTTTTTATTTTTCTCTTTTGTTCTTCCTCTCTCTTCTTCTATTTCTCTCCACTTCTCGCTGTTTCTTCAATCTATTCTTCGTCTGTCTTTCTATTTATTTCTCTTTTCCTCTATTTACCTCTTTCTCCTTCTTTGTGTCTTTTTCGCTCTCTTTTTGCATTGTTCTCTGTTTTTCTATCTCTCTTTTTGTGTCCGTTTCTTTTTATATTTTTGTCAGTCTCCCTATTTATTTCTCTGTCTTTGTGGTTGTTTTTTCTTTCTTCCTTTTCTTTCTCCCTATTTCTGGGTTCATCTGCCATTCCGTTTGTTCCTTTCTCTCTTTCTTTTCCTCCCTTTGTACTAGCTCTCTCTGCCATCCGAGAAGGACGAAGCAATGAATGCGATAGGAAGAAAGTGAAATGTCATACGAAAATATGCTAGCAGCTCCCTCGTTTAGCAAATGAAGCTGCTTCAAGACCGAAGTGACCTTTCTGCGGTGTATGGCTTCAACGCAAACTTAGCGATGACACCACAACACGTACAAAGCCATGAGCCAGTTGTTGAACTGTCATGACGAGATCAGCGCGCGAGCCGTGTGACGGTGAAAGACGGGTTAGTGAACTCACTCTTCATGACGACGCGTAGCGCGAGGAAGACGAGACTCAGGAAGAAATGCACAGGACAGGCGCTAACTGGAAACTAAAGTTTAATAACAAGAAAATCCGCTGTTTTTATAGTTGGCACTGACGAAAAGAAATCACGTGAGCATCTCTCCACCCAAGGAAACAAACAAACAAACCAAAAGAAAAAGAAAAAACCTAATCATACGGTTTGGAACCACTTGCAATCTAATCTTACAGAAAGTAACACCTTGCAATCAACCAGACTACCAGCGTTATACACACGCTATTGACCCGACGAATACAAGTTTCTTTGTAAGTATGCGTATTCCGCTTCGTGAAGATGTATCGACGGGTGACTGACACACGTGTCAATATCTTGTTTAATGGAAGCAGCCTCTACCATTTCTCTTACCCTCTGGTGCTTGTGAGCAAACAAAACCTGTGTGGCTTCAAAATGTGGCACGCACCCTTCACAGCTACTACAATGCATCGCCAAGTGTGTGTAAGGCTTGCCTTTCAAGGAGCTCTGGTGCTCTCTAAGACGTATATTCAGGCAACGGTCCGTCTGCCCAACGTAAGTAGCACCACATGAGAAGGGTATACGGTACACTACACCAGATCGACAATCCACAAATTTCTTGCGATGATTCACCGCGCACTCCTTTTTTTGCTCCTGTTTCCTTTTCTGTTTCTTTCACTTTATTGTCAATGGCAGCACAGACCTTACCGACCTTGTTCTTTGCTGAACACAGCACCGTATCTTGCCACCGTATCTTGCCGCCACCTTCTTTAAACGGTGTGACACACCATGTAAGTATGGAACAACCACAAACTTATCGGTTACCTTCTTTTGCACACTGACATGAGCATTACCCGCCAACTCCGCTTTTATTTTGCGCAAAATTTTGCTAGACGCTGAAACTAAGACACCATCAGGATACCCCGCTTCACTCAAACGGTTCACCTGCCTAACAAAACTATATTGTACTTGGTGAAAACATGATTTTGTAAGTGCAGCGTGTAGGCAATTGGTGGAAATTCCACTTTTTACCGACGTGAATGTGCCGACGAAAACTAGGTGTCTACTCCTATGCGTCCAGATGCTTTGAAGATGCCGTAGAATATTATTCCATAATTTCTCCAGTCTCACGGAAAATTTTGACAAGGTTTAATTGTCTTGATTATGTTAGCATGACAGCTTCGTGCTATGGTTTCCTTACATGCGACACACATGTAAGGAAACAATAGGGTGCGATATACTGGGAAATAAACATTGATCATTCCTCTACATTTATGATTGCTAACGAGTGCTATCTGCGTTATCCCAAAGTAGGCACATAAATAGCAGTGAAGCTGCCGTTAGGGTAGATGTAAAGGGATACAAAAAGTTGCTTACGCGTGAATTCTCGAAATTCTGTGTGTGCTAGTTTCTGGTCTGTTGCTGTCGATGTGTGAGTCGTGATGTGTACTAAATACGTGAAGTAATTAGTGAATAATTGATTAGGGTCACAGGATATCGCTTTAGCGTTTCACTTATTTTGTTTATTCTTATATATTCATTTGTAATAGGATCAACTTGGTATGCCAGTGTACACGGTACAAATAAACCAAACAGGCGCAATTTTCTTGTTGGGTAATTATAGTTGACTAGTGTCAGTATGGTTAGTATGTTGAAAGGTCTGTTACTAACAACATAATACAAAAACAAACCTTTCATAGGGTGCTGTCCACTAACTTATAAAGGAAGGAAGAGGAAAAGCAAGGAAAGGCATGAAGTTCAACCAGGCGCGCGTCCGGTTTGCTATCCTACACTGGGGGGAATGGGAATGAGGGATTAAAAGCTCAAATCCCCATACGCTCAGTCCGTGCAACAGGTGCTGGATGGTCTATGTGCAGTACTTGCAAGCCTTGAGTAGGCACCATTACTCGTCTACCTCCAGTGCAACGTGATTCGCCCGAGATCCTGCGCTCAGTACTATGGAACGCAGCAGTGTTTTTTGTATACTCTTTCCTTTCTATCCACTAACTTATAAGGTGGCGGATTGCATTAAGCTGCATCTTACTACATTCACTTACTACGAAGTTAGTGCTTTTTGTGACAAGTAAATTGTTAGTATTTAGTTAGTGAATATACCGGCTTTTTTTTAAGAGTTCAGTTTTTCGGATAAACCACTCAATAACGAAACAACCATGTCACCGTATTAGTACTTATATGGACAACAAATCACCACCGCCCATAACGACATTTCGCAGTTAAAAGCTCTTCCCAGGCGTGTGCACACTCGTTAAGATAAAGCTAAGGTCGTGAAAAGGGCGACTAGTGTCACAGCGTACGCCAGAAGAAGAATCCGCCAGTGTCAAAGTTAGAAAAAAAATCACTACGTGCTTTCTCCAATACCGAAGAAAACTTCGTTTAACCGGGTTTATTTCTATGAAAGCTTCGTCAATTCAAATTGATGAAAACAGTGAAGCATAAAGGTGCCTGCTGGGGCATGGAAGTTTCTTCGTTAAATTAGAAAATATGTGAAAGCGTATTTCATTAGAATGAGCTTTTACTACATGTACATACCTATACATATACGGCACGGCGGCGCCGACAGCGTAAAGGCGTCAAGAGTGGTCATATAATTGTACTGTCGATAAAATGAAGGACAACGGGCGTTGTACTATTACAATCCAGAAAGTGGGTGCACAACTTTATCGGAAATCATGTGGCGTTCGCCCTTAAATAGCCGATAAAAGCAAGTCCGTCGCGGCGATGGCGACGTGGCCATGACTCTTGGGAAGAGAGAGCGTGGAGCGTGGAACCCTCCTCAGGAAGGTTAGATCATAATTTTGCAACGTTTATAACTGCATTTATTTACTTCAGTAGCATAAAACGTATGTAATACTACCGAAAATAAAAATATCGATGGGTTTAATGGTCTTGCCTTGGTTTTTCGGAGCTGTACGTTTTTACGCTTTCACAGCGTGCGGGTGGCTTTGCAAGCACTGCTATATACGGTCGTAATCCTCGCTCCTTTCGAAATATTCTCAAACCTTTCGATGCAGCTTCGTTTTGGCTCTACAAAGGCAGAATCTTTTACCCGGAGTTCATAGTATTTAGCTGGAAATAAGAAAAAAAAACAAGAAACATTCGAAAACAAGTGGTAATACCACTATTGGGGCATAGCGGTTACGGCGTAGCTCTGCTAATGAATATGACGCCGCTTTGGTACTTCGCAAAAATTTTTAGAATCCATCAAGTACGATTTTTCGCACACTGGGATTAATTACTCTCTTCTCTCGTTCCGACGAGGTGCGCTGGAAACTAAGCAGGCAGGGACGACACGGGGAAAAGAAGTCAGGTCACGCGCGCGTCAGGACCTTGAGTATTTTCTGTCATTTTTTTTTTCTAAGAACGCACGGCTTATATTCAGTGTGATCGAGAGCGCATGAGCGGGCACGTGGCGGACTCGGTAACTACGTAGCTCCCGATGCCCACACCAGCCAATGACCATGAATGTTTTGTGTTTGGCCCAGAAACTGTGATGTACAATGGCCCGTTCACGCACGTGGCAAGCCTGCCGTAACGGCGCGGTGCCGTAGAACGTCGGCCGCCGCCAACCGCGCGAGCTGCTATCCGTGGTGCACGGCAAGCTGCGCCAGCGAGGTATTCGCGCCTCCGAAAAGCTTGGGCACACTGCCAAAAGCAGTTGTGGTCCACCTCGAATCTATAGCTCGGTAAGTTGTAAACTCCGAAATGATTTCATTTGCATTGGAATCATGTGTTAAGATTTGACAACACAGCATTCGGATCAATTCGGCACCGTTTCTGACAGCCATACTCAAGTAGTTGATGTTGTAAGCTTAGCGTATGGCAGTGCACGTTAAAGAACACCGGAAAGTAGAAATTTCCAGAGTCCTCCAATACGGCGTCTCACATAATCATACCATGGTTTTGGGACGAAAAACCCCAGATAATATTATTATAGTCACAGTCACAGAAATAACGAGAGCTAAAAATGACGAGCACACAAAGAGAAGGCCAGACACGGGACAGGCGCTACTAACAACTGTTTATTGTCGTCACACCGGCAGTGGTGACTTGCACCTTGTTCTTCTACAGGTGCTATCGTATGTTCGTTTTGTGTACTTTTTTGCTGTTTTGTTTTGCTCTGCTTGCAATGCAATGTCACGCATGCACAACACGATGAATGTGTCTATTTTAACTCGGTGGGTGTGACGACAATAAACAGTTGTTAGTAGCGCCTGTCCCCTGTCTGGTCTTCTCTTTGCGTGCTCGTCATTTTTAGCGCTCGTTATTTCTGTGATCATGGACAGCCAACTAGCCCGACAGTCTGTTCTGCTTATTATAATAGGTTTAGCGTATGGCGATGGGCGCTTCCGAGATCTCGAAGGAAAAAGATTACGTGTGTTAGTTATTTGTAATCCTACATAAGTGGTGCCACTTGTCCTGGCACCAGCTCGGGGACACGTTACTTGGTATTACGCTGCGCTTTCTTGAATACCAGACAGACTAGCTGGAACCACGACTGGCAACGACGCGGACGGCATCCGCACTTCTATCGTGAAAACCGCGGAGCAAGAAGCAAGCAGCACGAGGCGTCCCGCGGCAGACGCAGACGACGCTGCTCGCCGATCCTTGGGCCTATTCTCCGAACGGCAAAGAACGGCTGTCGTGCGAGAACGAAACCGCTTGCTGAGAAAGGCAAACGGCTAACGGCGAGCCCCCGTGCCACTAGCGGGAGCTGGTTATGAGGCATCATTTCTACAAAGAAGGGCCGATTTCTAGCTTTGAAAATCATTTGCGAATTGCCGGACACGTACTGCGCTATGATATTTGGCTTGCGTGTTGACAGGAGCCTCGACTACCGATCGGCAGCATTTTCTGAGAATGCTGAACAAGTGTTGCAGGGTCTCTTTAAAACACGCCGCACAATCCTCCCCGAAATAACAGTCGGTCTCCTCAATCTGCCTTGCAAACTAATTGGAGAATGCACCCTGGTTCCGAAGAAATAATCGGGCATGACCTGTTATCTGAAGGTTTGAGAAGAAACGAGAGAATCGACTGGGTTACATTACACGCCTCTTAATTAATTTTATCATATCTGGCCAGTTTATTGCCTTCATGGCTCATATGGATTAAGCGCTGGATGCACAGTGCAGTGACAAGAACGCACACTTTTTGTGAACCAGCGATGAATCACGCTGCGAAACAGGGTGCGTGCCTGATACCTTGATAATATATATTCAGTCATTAATTAGACCTGCGTGCATCCATTGACTTGGTCGGCGCGGCTAGACTTGGTTTAGCGTTTACTCTTTGATTGGTGGTGGAGAAGCAGGACGAGGACAGCACCGCATACTTTAGTTATTTTAAAAATACTTCGCATGTATGACCGGCGTAGCTCTGGACTCAAGGGACGAGACCGAAGCGTGTAGCTTTGGTGCCTGCGACATTTACAGCATTCCCGCTTTCTTCTAGCCCAAATTTTTTTCTAGTGTTAATAAAGGGAAAGTTGCCACACCTTTCTGTACGTGAAACAGGCGGATTTTATGCGAAATTTTCGGAAACATATTAGTCTGCATGGACAGCAGCTTCGATGCTACACAAGCATAGTGCATTTTTTGTTTCTTTAGAAAGCTTAAATACCAACCCAAAAGTCTGCCTAAACTACGTCATTTCCAATGAATTACCTGTTTCGGCAACCGAAAATGTATTACTCTATTGAGTGTTTGAGTTGAACGCGACAATTACATTGCGTTTACCATATTCGTGTCACACCTGTGAAGGGAGCGACTGAGGGCGGTCGTCATTAGTCTAGCGTACTTTTGTAGATTACTAAAGGCACATTAAAACTTGCAGCACAGGCATGCTCGAAACCATGTCTCATCCTTTCTGGCGTCAAAGGTGAAGAAAAGTGGACTCCCCAGCATCGATTTCGTCTGCCCCAAATTAAAACATATTGTCTTAGTGAGCAGGACATGAACAATGACACCGTCGATATTCCTACAGTTCCCCGCAGGGGCGTCTGCGCAAGCAGGCGTTTGGTGTGTGGCGACACCACGGACCCGAGCTAATGGGGGGGTTTCGACCTCCTCCCACGCCTAGCCGTGCGAGGCTGAGCCGTGTCCGAGGAAAAGGGGATCCTGGGGGTTGAGCCGACGCCGGGTGATTGGACCTTTAAGGCCCCCCCGGCGGAGGCAACACACCCCTTTGGCCCCGGCTTCACGTAGACGGGACGCCTGGGCAGACCCACCCAGGGGAAATCGGCAGTCGCCTTTTCCTATCTCTTTCTCCCTACATCTTCGTCTTTCCCTCTCACTTTCAATCTTTCCTGTCTTCTACTCTTTTCACTTACTTCTAGTTTTCCTGGCGGCGAGGGTTAACCTTGTGTGGGTAGCCAGCCTTGGATACGCCATATGTGGTTATAGTGGTAACGTACAGCTGGCGCTTGCAGGACGTCGTTTTCACACCTCCAGCAGCGTCCCCATGTTGGGCTCCGCGGTGGGTGGTTGGCGTTATTGCCGAAACACAAACTATTCTATGGCTAGCTCTTTCCCGAAACTTCCCGATCGCCCCCCAAAAGAGGGGGGCGCACCGAAGATGTATTTCAATTTGTTGGAAACCAAAAAGAAACATTTCCTCGTTTTCATGTTGTTCATTCTGAGAAAGCAGGAAAGACAGTGAGAATGATCTCGCCTTTCCTGGTCTCAAAAACCCTGTCTGATACTATTGGAGTAGGCTACAAAGCGTCGAGAATGGCAAATGGAGACCTCCTCTTAGAACTGCGCGATGAAGCACAACACCAGAAGCTGACCAACCTAACATCATTTGGGGACGTCCTAGTGACAGTCACCCCGCACCGCACGATGAACACGTCTCGTGGTGGTGTCTCTGACGACGACCTCATGGGACTAACCGAGGCTGAACTTGTTGAAGGCTGGAATCACCAAAATGTCCTAAATGTGAAGAGAATCAGTATGAGGCGCGATGGAAAAGAAATACAAAGAAAGCATCTAATCCTCACTTTTGGCTCCAGTATCCTGCCTGAAACAATCGAGGCGGGGTACATCAAACTCAAAGTCCGACCTTACATCCCAAATCCTCTCCGATGCTTCAAGTGCCAGCGATTCGGCCACAGTTCACAGAACTGTCGCGGCCGGTCTACCTGTGCAAAATGTAGTGCAACCGAACACCCTTCCGAGTCCTGCGAAAACGCTCTACACTGTGTGAACTGTGACGGTGACCACGCCGCGTACTCGCGATCGTGCCCGTCATGGAAGAGAGAAAAGGAGATAGTTTCAATCGAGGTAAAAGAAAACATCTCCTTCAAGGAGGCACGCAGACGTATCTCATACCTACCTAAGGGTAGCTTTGCCGATGTGGCGCGTCAGGGGGGCAGCGTCACTACGGCTAACGGCGGCTGACCGGCCCACTCGGAGTGAGCCGGCAGTGACGCCAACTGCCCCCTTGGCGGCTGCAGCCAGTGCTGCAGCGCCATTCCCAAAAAGGACCCACCAGCCTCTGAGAAGGTGGGCCCAAAGGCTCCGCCCCCTGAGGCGAAGCCTCTCCGGCGAACGTCCAGCGCCTCGCAAGAGGCTATGGACACTAGTTCGAGTGAGGCGGCGCGAAACGCGCCAAAGGAGCGGCGCGACTCAGTCGAGCGCTCCAAAAAAGGAAAAATTCCTGTTACGGGGCCTCGAAAGAGCTCCGTAACTTGAGATCTATCTTAAACACACAGTACTCACCTTCCTCTCTAAATGGCTACGCAGGTATTACAATGGAACGTCAGAGGTCTTTTGCATAATCTAGACGACGTTACAGAGCTTCTGCGTCAATTCAGTCCCAAAGTACTGTGTGTCCAAGAAACGCATCTGAAACCCACACACACAAACTTCCTCAGACAATATGCCATATTCCGCAGGGACCGTGACGACGCAGTCACCTCGTCCGGCGGTGTGGCGATTATTGTTGATAGTAGCGTTTGCTGCAGGCAACTCCATCTGAGAACACATCTGGAAGCAGTCGCTATTCAAGCGGTGCTTTTTAAAAAACTAATCACTGTCATCTCATTATACATTCCCCCAGGCTACAGACTTACAAAAACTGAATTCGAAAACTTAATTGATGAGCTTCCTGAGCCATATTTACTAGTCGGTGACTTAAATGCACATAGCACACTATGGGGAGACTCTCGTTGTGACGCGAGAGGACGACTAATAGAAAATTTCCTTTTCTCTACTGGTGCGTGCCTGCTGGACACAAACGAACATGCATACTTCAATTCTACGCACCAAACATACTCATCTATCGACTTAAGCATCACATCCAGTACTCTAGTTCCGTATCTTCAATGGCGGGTTATTAAAAACCCATACGGAAGTGATCATTTCCCCCATTGTAATAAATTTAACAAAACAAGACAATTGTTCTCCACAGTTTCCCCATTGGAAAATCAAGTCAGCAAACTGGGAGCTGTTCCAACAACATACATATCTACAGTGGGATGACATTTCTTCCTTTAGCATAGACGACGCTGTGGCGTATATAACGCATTTTATTATTGACGCTGCTGGAAAATTTATCGAAGAAACTAATGGACAAGTCAGAAAACGTCGCATACCCTGGTGGAATGAGGAATGTAGGGAAGCAAGGAAAAAAACAGAATAAGGCTTGGGGATTACTTCGAGACCACCCAACAGCTGAGAACCTCGTTCATTTTAAGAAAACCAAGTCACAGGGCAGACGAGTGCGTCGACAGGCGAGGAGAGAAAGCTGGCAAAAGTATTTATCTCACATAAACTCTTATACGGATGAAAGCAAGGTGTGGAGTATCCTAAACAGACTAAGTGGCCGAGAAACACAACCGCTACCCTTGGTAAATACCGATGGCAACACCATAGAAGACCAGGCAAACTTTCTGGGTGAACACTTCCAATATATATCTAGTGCATCCCATTATAGCCCAACATTCCTTAAGTTCAAGGAACGCGCGGAGCAGGAACGCCTTGAACAAAGGTCCACAAAAGGTGAACCCTACAACTGTCCGTTTAATGTAGCCGAACTGAAGGCCGCTCTGAGTTCCTGCAACAACTCAGCGCCAGGTGGTGATCGTATCATATACGAGATGATCAAGAACTTACACCCAGCAACGCTACACGCACTTTTGTCCCTTTACAACACCATGTGGGCAAATGGGTACGTTCCTACTTCTTGGAAAGAAGCCATTATAATTCCAATACATAAGCAAGGGAAAGATCCGTCCTTGGTCAGCAGCTATAGGCCAATAGCACTGACAAGCTGCTTGTGTAAACTCTATGAAAAAATGATAAACCGACGACTAATCCATTTTCTCGAAAGCAATAACATACTAGATCCGTTTCAGTGTGGCTTCAGGGAGCGTCGGTCAACCCTAGACCACCTTGTTCGCATTGAGGAAAGTATTAGAGACGCCTTTATCCATAAACAGTTTTTTTCTTTCCGTTTTTCTCGACCTCGAGAAAGCGTATGATACAACATGGCGATTTGGAATCCTTAAAGACCTATCCGCGCTAGGTATACATGGCAACATGTTCAAAACAATAGAAAGTTACCTGTCTAATCGCACTTTTCGTGTTAGAGTGGGTAATTCCCTGTCCAAACCATTCACTCAAGAAACTGGTGTGCCGCAAGGGGGAGTGCTTAGTTGCACGCTCTTCATTGTGAAAATGAACTCTCTTCGTACGACGATTCCCCCCGCAGTGTTTTACTGTGTATATGTTGACGATGTCCAAATAGGTTTTAAATCATGCAACCTCTCAATCTGCGAGCGACAAGTTCAGCTTTGCCTGAACAAATTATCTAAGTGGGCAAATGAAAACGATTTTAAGATAAACCCCCTTAAAAGCTCGTGTGTTCTTTTTAACAGAAAAAGAGGCCTTGTATCAGATCCTGAGGTCACGCTGGACGGGCAACACATACAGATCAACAAAGAACATAAGTTTCTAGGTGTTATCCTTGACTCGAAACTGTCCTTCGTCCCACACATCAAGTATCTCAAAACGAAGTGCCTAAAAACAATGAGTATCTTAAAAATACTCTCACACACAACATGGGGAAGCGATAGGAAGTGCTTGATGGACCTATACAAGAGTCTCGTTCGGACGCGTTTGGACTACGGCAGTGTGGTGTATCAGTCTGCCACGCCAAGCGCGTTGAAAATGCTTGACCCGATCCACCATTTGGGCATCCGCCTCGCCACTGGCGCCTTCAGGACGAGCCCCGTACAAAGCCTCTATGTTGAATCGGATGAGTGGTCGCTCCACCTGCAGAGATCTTACATGTCTTTCGTATATTTTCTAAAAGTGAACGCAGACAAGGGACACCCCTCACACTCTGCAGTCAATGATTTGTCTAGTTCAGTCCTCTTTCACAACCGTCCTTCGTTGAGGCAGCCCTACTCGCTTCGTGTGAGGGGCCTAGCTGAGGAAATGGGTCTGTCTCTAGAAGAACACTCTGTAATGGCTCCCGCTGAACATCTGCCACCGTGGCAGTGGCAGCTCATAGCATGTGATGTATCCTTCGAGGAAGTTACGAAACACGCGCCTATTGCACATATTCACACATACTTCCTCGAACTACAGCACAAGTACACCTGCCCCGAATATTTTACAGATGCCTCAAAGTCAAACACCTCCGTGTCTTATGCAGCGGTTGGTCCTTGCTTTTCAGATGCCGGCGTTCTACACCCTAACACGAGTATCTTCACAGCAGAAGCATACGCGATATTTGCGGCTGTCAAACACATTAAACAATTAAAACTATCAAGTGCAGTCATATACACAGATTCTCTAAGCGTGGTAAAAGCTCTGAAAACTCTGAAAAAGCACAAAAACCCTATCCTTGTCTCGCTCTACTCACTTCTATGCACGGTCTATGCACTCAAGCAGCATGTCGTAGTATGTTGGGTGCCAGGCCACCGCGAGATCCAAGGAAATGTGCTGGCGGACCAAACTGCTGCGTCCGCCCACGAAAACACTACAGATACATTCATAGCTATACCTGCACTAGACCTGAAACCCTTCCTGAAAAGAAAGCTCCGGGCCTTCTGGCAGAGCTCATGGGATATGCATACACAAAATAAGTTGCACGTTATCAAGCCGTATCTAGGCGATTGGCCACCAGTATCGAAGTCACGCCGCACACAAGTTACACTAACCAGATTACGAATAGGACACACACATAACACACATGCATATCTTCTGTCCGGTGATGACCCACCCAGGTGTGAGAGATGTGGAGAACCGCTTACCGTTCTCCACATCCTGATCCAGTGCAATGAATTAGACACTCTCAGAAAAAAGCACTTTTCATTGCCCTACCACCAGCAATTCCCAATGCATCCTGCCATGTTCATCGGTAAGGATGCGCTTTTTTAAATCCGAATCATTACTTGCGTTTTTAAAGGATATTCATAGTTTTCACGTGATCTACCCAGGCAATCCGCAGCGCGACCTCTGAACAGAGGTCGCTGCTGGGGTAGTTACGTTACAAAAGCACCTACCTCACTGTCCTTGGGCTCAAGGGCGTTGACGAGGTACTTGTGCTGATGCCATATATCTTCATCATAGTGTTATTATCACGAGCAGCTCCATCCATTCCCGTTACACACATTTCACGTCACTCTCATGATTTTAATAGTTATATGTTTTACCCGCCTTTAGCGCGAGGAGTTTTAGGCCCCTATACAGCCGCGTAACATTATCATAGTTCACATCCCTTTCATACTATTGCAAATCACGGACCTCTGTTACTCTTTTACCGTATTTCATGGCGCTCTTTGGCCAAGCATGGCCCTTGCGCCATTAAAATCTACATAATAGTAATAAAATATTCCTACAGTTTTCTGCAGCAATGACAACCTAGGCCATAATATGCAGCGGTGTGATGAATCACAGGGGCGAAATAAGTTTCCTGCTTCTTCGGTATTCAACGCAGTACACACGATATTACGGAAAGGGACACTCGTGCAGCTACAATGGCAAATTAACTCCTCCGAAATCGGGATCGCTCGCTCATCTGCACTAACATATGTTACGGGGAGACAGAAAAAGGGTGTATTTACAATATTCACAAAATCAGAGTGATCAGAGCCACAACAGCCAAGATGGCGAACAACAGCAGCGAACCCGTCCTCCACTTCTTCGTCCTCTAGGTAAGTGGCACATAACATTACTCCCCGGCGGCGAAAGCACTGACTCGGTGCATCCGAACAAAGGCGGCAGTGAGAATGGCCACTATACACATGCGTCGGTAGGGTCCGGTGTACGATACGGCTTCAGACGGACAACGTGAACGATGTCGGTGCAGGGTTGAGTCGACGGGGTCGAAGACAATGGTTCGATCTCATATGTCACGTCAGTCACTTGACGGCATACACGGTATGGTCCGGTGTATGGGAACAGTAACTTTTTAGAAAGCCCAACACGGCGTGCTGGAGACCAAAGAAGTGCAAGAGATCCAGGAACAAAGTGGGCATTTTTGTTACGGCTATCGTAACGGTATTGTTGGCCCGCTTGCGAGTCGTGTAACCGAACGCGTGCAAGTTGACGTGCATAGTCGGCGCGGGCAATAGCTTCTTGAGCGTACTCAGTAGGTGTGTGCGTGGAAGGAGGCAGCATCGTGTCCATAGGCGACGTTGGATTTCGGCCGAATAAGAGAAAGAATGGCGAATAACCAGCCGTTTCATGCCGGGACGTGTTATACGCAAACGTGACAAAAGGCAATGCGGAATCCCAATCTCGGTGGTCAGCTGACACGTACATTGCCAGCATGTCGGTAATGGTTCGATTCATCCGCTCCGTCAAGCCATTCGTCTGTGGATGGTAGGCCGTGGTTAGTTTATGTTTGGCCGAGCAAGACTCCAGAATGTCATTGACGACCCTGGAAAGAAACTGCCTGCCACGGTCGGTTAAAAGCTGCCGTGGTGCTCCGTGCTGAAGGATAACGTTGTGGAGCAAGAAGTCTGCTACGTCGGTCGCGCAGCTGGTTGGAAGTGCGCGAGTAATGACAAACCGCGTGGCATAGTCCGTGGCAACGGCGATCCATCGATTTCCCGAGACAGACGTAGGGAACGGACCAAGCAAGTTGAGGCCGACACGATGAAATGGCTCATATGGGACCTCGAGAGGCTGAAGATAGCCAGCTGGCGGTAGTGTCGACTTCTTCCGGCGCTGAGAAAGGTCGCAAGATGTTACGTAACGACGTACGGATCTGTACATTCCTGGCCAGTAGAACCTACGGCGAGCACGATCGTAGGTGCGGGAAACGCCGAGGTGCCCAGCCGTTGGCACATCGTGAACCTGGGCCAGAACAGTCGAACGAAGGTGTGCCGGAATCACAAGGAAGAGGTCAGGGCCGTCAGGCATCAATGCGACGAAGCAAGGTGCCATCGCGTAGCACGAAGAGACGAAGGGATGAGTCGGGCCGAGCCGTTGAATTGAGGCGGTCAATGATCTTGCGGAGAGTCGGGTCACGGCGTTGCTCAGCATAAATGTTGACGAGGTCAGCTATGGTGAGCACAGATGGAATGATATCGTTCGCCGAAGGTTCTGGTGGGTCTACGGGATAACGGGACAGGCAGTCGGAGTCCTGATGCAAGCGGCCAGACTTGTAGACGACAGTGAACGTGTACTCTTGCAGTCGTAATGCCCAACGACCAAGACGACCAGTGGGATCTTTAAGAGAAGACAGCCAGCACAGGGCGTGGTGATCACTGACAACGGTGAAGGGTCTGCCGTACAAATATGGACGAAATTTCCCGACGGCCCAAACAAGAGCGAGGCACTCTCTCTCTGTTATCGAGTAATTCCGTTCAGCTGCGGAAAGAAGGCGGCTGGCGTATGCAATAACACAATCCTGACCACGTTGACTTTGGCCGAGAACAGCGCCGATGCCATGACCGCTAGCATCGGTACGTACTTCGGTGGGTGCCGAGTCGTCAAAATGGGCCAACACAGGGGGGCGACGTGAGTAGGTTGACGAGATGAGAGAAGGCCGACGCCTGGGGAGGACCCCAAGAAAAGGGGACGTCCTTTTTAAGAAGGCACGTCAGGGGCTGTGCAATCGCGGCAAAATCTTTAACAAAGCGGCGAAAATAGGCGCATAAGCCAAAGAAAAAGCGAACGTCCTTGGAAGATCGTGGAGTTGGGAAGTTCGCAACGGCGCGTATTTTTGCTGGGTCTTGTCGTATACCCGCTGCATCAACAAGGTGGCCAAGCACGGTGATCTCTCGACGGCCAAATCGGCATTTTGAAGAGTTCAGCTGAAGACTTGCGGTGCGAAAGACTTGCAAAATAGCCGACAAGCGTTGCAGGTGACTTGTGAACGTAGGTGAGAAAACGACGACATCGTCGAGGTAGCAGAGGCATGTGGACCATTTGTAACCCCGAAGTAGGGAGTCCATCATGCGCTCAAATGTTGCTGGCGCGTTACACAAACCAAAGGGCATGACTTTAAACTGGTAGAGCCCATCCGGTGTAATAAAGGCGGTCTTCTCCCTATCATTTTCATCGACAGCAATTTGCCAATAGCCTGAGCGAAGGTCTATGGAAGAAAAGTACCGTGCGCCATGAAGAGAATCAAGGGCGTCGTCTATTCGCGGCAAAGGGTAGACGTCTTTCTTGGTGATCTTGTTAAGGTGCCGATAGTCGACGCAGAACCGCCAGGTGTTGTCTTTTTCCTTTACAAGAACCACAGGCGACGCCCAAGGACTCGAAGATGGCTCGATGATGTCCTTAGCGAGCATTTTGTCGAATTCCGTTTGAATGACGGTGCGCTCGGTCGCGGAGACACGGTAAGGACGTCGATGAATGGGTCTTGCATCCCCGGTATCAATACGGTGTGTTACCAGAGATGTTCGGCCAAGTTGGGGCGAGGCAAAATCGAAAACATCGCTGTATGAGGCCAACAAAAGGCGTAGGTCCTGGCTTTGGGAAGGGGAAAGGTCCGGGGCGATCATGTCGTCGAATGGGTCAAGTGTTGCGCTAGCGGCTAGGCGGCCTAACGCGGGCTGTGGCGCCTCAATGGCCAAGGCAACAGGCTCGTGTGCGTCTAAAGGGGATATAGTGCCCAGTATGATACCTTCGGGAGGCAATTGTGCGCAACGTCCAAAGTTTAGTACAGGCATGCATGCGTGGTTCGCAGAAACAGTCACAAGTGAGTGCGGAAGAGCTACACGTCGCGTCAGAAGAACGTCCAAGGAAGGGGTAAGCAGGTAGTCGCCATCCCGTACCGGAGGGTCTGGGGCAAAATAGACGTAAATCGCCGTACCTGGTCGCAAGTGCACGAACTGGACCACACATAAACGTGATGGCGACGCGATGGTGTGGTCAGGCATATCAGGCATATCGGTAAGCTCCAACTGTAAAAGACCAGAAGAACAGTCGATAAGGGCAGAATGCGTGCTCAGAAAGTCGTGGCCGAGGATCAGGTCATGGGGGCAGTCGTCCAGAACAGCGAAGAGAATTGAGGTCTTGTGCTCATCGAAACTCACACGCGCAGTACACATCCTAAGAACGCAAGGTGTACTGCCATCGGCTACACGGACAAGAGGTGATGAGGCGGGCGTAAGGACCTTGCGGAGGCGACGAGAAAGGTGAGCGCTCATGACTGATAATTGGGCACCAGTGTCGATGAGCGCCGACACAGGCATGCCATCTACTTCCACATCCAAAAGGTTTTGTCGGGTAGCCAGAGTCAACAGAGGATTTCCGGGTCGGTAGGTCAATGCAGCATCACCTCCGGGAGCTGCACTGGACAGTTTTCCGAAAAGGGGCGGCGACGGTGCGGTGAAGGTGAGCGACGGGGGAAAGGTGACCGAGGACGTCGCTGGTTCTGCGGGGACGGCGAGCGGTCGTAACGTGGAGCCGGAGTTTGGGCATCAAGGTTTGATGGGTCTTCGCGGCCGTGAAAAGGTGAGGGTCGAGTGTCCTCTGCACGGTACGGGGCACGAGGAGACGATGGCCGACGATGACGACAATAGCGAGAAATGTGGCCTACCCCATTGCAGTTAAAGCATATCGGCCTGTCATCACGCGTCCGCCACTGGTTCGGATCACGGTATCTGGAATAGGTCGACTGTGGGCGGTAAGGTGGGTCAGGGCTGACCACGGGACGACTTAGGGCACATATGGGCTGGATACCCGCGTTCGCCAGTTCTTCGCGTACGACGGCCTGGATCAACGACACTGTCGGGCGGGTCTCCTCGTAAGAACGCACCTGCGGGGCAGATGGGGATGCTGCCTCAATCTCTCGCCGCACAAGACGCAGGAAGTCTTCGGTACTGGGCGCTGGCTGGAGGTGGACGTCTTCGCACGACGACGTGGCGGCGGTGTTAGGAAGCCGGACAAATTGCTGCGTGACTCGACGGCTTTTCGCTTCTTCGAAGCGTCGGCACTCCCGGATGATGTCGTCAATGGTGGAGCAGTCCTTATAGACTAGTAAGTGAAAGGCGTCATCGGCGATGCCTTTAAGAATGTGGCTTACTTTGTCGGCTTCGGGCATTTTGTCGTCAACTTGCCGGCACAAGGCTAAGACATCTTGTATATACACCATGTACGGCTCTGTCGAGGTTTGCGCACGGCACGAGAGTTGTTTCTGGGCGGCTCGTTGGCGTGCAATAGGCTTTCCGAAGAGGTCTTTCATCTTTTGTTTGCATACATCCCAACTGGTCAGCTCCTCCTCGTGCGTGTCGAACCACACACTAGCCGTTCCTCTGAGGTAGTAGCTGACATTTGCTAGCATCAAAGTCGGATCCCACCGGTTGGTCTTGCTGGCGCGCTCGTAGTCGGCCAGCCACTTTTCGACGTGCACTTTATCGGTTCCGCAGAAGGTGCCAGGGTCTCGCAGGTGGGTCACGACGACGTGGCTGGGTTCAGTTGGCATAGCGGGGGCTGGATCAACGGGCCTGCCTGTCGACATGTCGGATTGCCCAAGAAGACGCCCGCTGCGAAGTTCCGTGGTGTGCTTCGGATATACCCCGCACCTCCACCAAATATGTTACGGGGAGACAGAAGAAGGGTGTATTTAAAATATTTACACAATCAGAGTGATCAGAGCCACAACAGCCAAGATGGCGAACAACAGGAGCGAACCCGTCCTCCACTTCTTCGTCCTCTAGGTAAGTGGCACATAACAATATTTTCTGGTGGAAAAAGACCTACATGGATGCCATGGGCAAAAGTGGACAAGAAAACTCTGATACCAACCGCGACCCTTACGTAAGAAACCCAATTGCACCTGTGCATGTCATTTTCTGTGTTATTTTAGGGTGGCCTAAAGCCATGTACCTGTGCAGCGCATCTGATATCCGTGCTACAAGGCAAGATTTCAATAATGGCTAATTGTTTTCCGCTAATTGAACAGCTGTTTGGTAACACTCGCATATTAGATGCGAAGCAGCTCTTTGACTAGCCTGTGTAACGCCGTCCCTCCGTGCGTCTGTACGAACGCGCCGCAACGCGCTCCCCTCGCTGCAGGTGTTGGAGCGGTGCCAAGTAGGTCACGCCGCAGCTGCGCGTTGACGTCACGCTCCCCCTCGCAGTGCGCGCTGACGTCACGCTCCCCTCGCAGTGCGCGCTGACGTCACTCTCTCTCTCGCCTGCCGCGCGCTCGCTGCAGCGCCCGCAGCTGCCGCCTCGTCCGTTCGCCCGCAACACCGGCCGCTACCGCCGCTCGCTCCGCTACCGCGACCGCCGCTCGCTACACCGCCGACTCGTCGGTTCACGCGCAAAATTAACACCATCTTCCCACAGGGAACCCTGATGGGATGCGAAGCACCCGCGTTAGCGCCGTTCAACCCGTGACGCCACCCGTGCGCAACGCTGCTGCTTCGCATCCCATCAGGGTTCCCTTTGGGAAGATGGTGTTAATTCCTTTGTGCTTACGCCTTAATTAAAACTCCCGCAACTAAGGTTACTGACCGCGAGAGCGGAGTCAGGCAGGCATGCTGGCGTGGCTAGCTGGCTAGGCGGAGAACCAAAGAAGGAAATCTGCACGAGGGACTTGTTTATCTTTTTTTTAGGCACAACATAATTAAATCAAACGGAGAAATATCCGAAGGCTAGCATAAGGGTATCTTATTGGTTTCCAGGAAATCGCTGCTGCCATCACTTCACTGTTTCGTTAGTAATCGTTTACGGTCCCCGAACCTTTGAACTAACGATTGATATATTATCAATATTTTACATACATTGTTCGGGGTGTAGTACCGTTACTTTGAAGATGCCACACGCATAGTTTTGGTACAAGTACAGTAGCTGGTCGATGGACTTGAAAATTGAATCTGTAAAAAACAAAACAAAAATGACATTATTACAGAACACTCCATTTTTTACTGGGCCCCTAATTCTCTTAGCACTTTTCAGAAAATTATGCATACTAACATTCGGCCTGTTTGTGAGGCTCGATTTCACAGGATTTGACTGTGTTGCATTATCGTTTCATACTTAATATTAAACACCTTTCTGTTTTCAGTTGTCGACGCCGAATCTAACTTTTGTTCAACTGTATGACCATTCAGTTGCTAGAGAGAGGGGGGATCCTAAATGGAGCAAACATCAGAGGGCCCAGCTGGAGTGCACCATTCTATGTTAATTTACACACTTCGCCCCGGAACTTGCGTAAGTTAGGCGCATCGAGTCTTGTAGAAATATGACATTTTTTTTCATCTAGCCAGCGAATCGTGGAGCAGGGTGTAAATAATGAGTCGTGATCAATGGGCTCAAATCTCTGAAAGACAACTTGCCCAGAAATAACATCACCGCTTGGAATTCGCTCTTTGAAGCCTCATATTTATGCGCTATATGTAACAAGATATTAGTCCAAAGCTGTCATTCTGTGCAGCCGACAATTGTCTCTTTTCCTTTTTCATGTAAGCCCCACCTTGATGGTTTTGCTGCAGCTTCCTGTTGCCCTTACGACAGAGAATGAAAACCCAAAGAAAAATGCCATGCACAGCTTACCACAGGCCTCCAAACGCTCAAGTTCTAAAAATCGCAACAGAATCAGAAAAAATAAACGGCTGCGCGGGGTAGCGTTTTGGCTACAAGCACCGGGAGTGGGTTTACTGAGCTCTGTCTTGAAAATATGAGGGGCGCCATTGATGCTATTGCACTCTCTTGTAGGGATGCCCTCGTAGGAGCCAAATTTGGATTCAAGATATTCATGAAATAACCGAAGACTCTTTGCTTGACTACTACTCTACTTTATTAAAAATTCGGCACATCCCACGCCTTCTGGGAATCGGTTTCATGCAGAGCAGTCGACGAGTAATTGTCTGTGCTGCATTTCCTGGCTGTCAGCCAAGCGTTCCGAGGTGGATCGACGTGTTTTTGCGAGTGCAGTAGTTTTGTGCACGTCGTGGGCATACTGGGAACGCGGAATGCACCAGGGTTTAAAGGGTAAATTATCGCCTAAAGCAGGGGTCTCAAACTCATGTCAGGCAGCGGGCCGCAGTCGCAGAATTTAGTCCCGCACGGGCCGGGTCAGGGAAGAATGTAAGAGCGGGGGGGGGGGGGGGGGGGGGGGAGTTGGTTGGTTGGTACACATTGTCAGCAAACACTACCATTGAAAAGAAAAGATTTCCCATATCTCATATACGGGTCATTTCTGAAGAAGAGTTGAAGCCAGGATTCCATCCAACAACATGTCAATACCGATATGCAAAATGAGTAAAATCTGGACGCCGATTCTGAAATACTGTTTTTGTTGCACGGTTACGCTTTAACACATGGTGACCACAAGGGGTGCCTCGCGAAAACAATGCTTTAGGCCAGTCATGCCTGTGTAGCTCACGAACGTACTTATTATGGAAATGAAAAAAAATATGTGACGAACATAGCGATGTGCGGGCCGCGGGCCGCACGCAAGAGGTTCGCGGGCCGCATGCGGCCCGCGGGCCACGTGTTTGAGACCCCTGGCCTAAAGCTACGCCACAGACGTCAGTATTATCGAATGTAATTACTAGAGACCGGATTATAGGCAAATGCCTATTTTTTTTCCTTGCGTTCCTATCGCGCCACTTTGATATATGAGCATGAATTAGGGGCAAAGGAGGGCTTTTATAGTGTTTTTTATAGTGCCTATAAATGCCTATTTTTTGGGGTTTGTGCCTAAATGTCTATAAGTGCCCATAAATGCCTATTTTCAAAATTGGTGCCTATATGAACGCTATTTAGCCTCAAATTTTGTTTCGAGTACAGTTTGAGGCCGTAATTCATGTTACCGGGCAAAATTGACGTTTCGGAACTTTATGGGGTGCAACAACCTATAGTTCCCTAGTTCAACAAACATCCGGGAAGCAACCGGTAGCAGCAGTGAAATGGGACGCGCCGGCCACCTTACCCCACCGCACTGACATGGCGCGAGCGGTTAGAGCAAGGGAGAGGAAAAGGCGCTATTTCTGCAATCCTTAATTGGAGCACGTCCCAGCGTGTACAGTGGAATGGGGAGAGGAAAATAAAGGCGGGAAGAGTGGCGTCTATGGCCGAGGACGTGGCGGGCGGCTTTTACCGCCGGTTTTCCAGTCCATTGTTCCCATGGAAATGAAACACCTGCTTGAAGCGTGGTGTGGGGCAGAAAACAGGAGGTGCCTGCGCGCAGCAGCAGGAATATGGAGAGCGAATGCGAAACCATGGAGTGCCGTCAGGGGAAAATAGAAAGTAGGTAAAAAAAATCAGATGTGCACATGGCTTTTGTTTGTTTGTAATTTACTCTTAAAGGGCGCTTCACCAGGTCACATGAGAAATTTTAGTCAGATACTGGAAGTGTTCACGTGCCCAATGAAGAGCTTTGTACCCCAAGAACTTTTTAATCGGTTCATTACGAGCCGCGAAAGCATGATGCCGGTAGGTGAGCTTGAAACCTTTGCCACTCGCAAGCCCAATTCCTCCCTGCCCTCTTCGGTATCAGAGAAACTCGGAGCCGGAAGATCACACGACGTTGACGCATGAACACGCCATGCGCATGCAAGATTACACTATGTGCGCATGACATGCCCAAGCCAGGTCGTGCGCACAAGCGGTGTTGTATCGTTTCGGCGTTCGCTCTATAGTGTACTGCCTGTTTCTGTGGGATGGATCCGTCTATGCGTTTGGAGAGGCTGGTATAGATCCTGTATCCTTACCACGACACAGCGCGTCGCACAGCTGGAACTGCTGTAAGGGACGATGCACCAAAAACATGCTAAGCGTTGTCAGGGCTGGCGCCGGCACCACGCGGGAACGGCGAGATCCCGAACACAAAAGAAATATAGGCAGCTAAGTCTCGCATCGCTCTCGATTCGAAGAAAAAACTAACTACTACTTCTTGGTAAACACATTCCGTTTGTATGTTTTAATATTTCTATTAACTTTTATTCTTCTGTTCAAGCAACAGATTGCACAAATTACACATGTAGCCTCGAATAATTCTCGCAGTTTCATGTACTACTGTGACATACTCAGGACCATTCCTTGTTGAACTTCACCTCCCGCACATTGGTGCGCGCGCCCGTGAGATAAAGGGCACGAGGCATTCAGTCTGACATTTCACCTCCTTCCGGGGAGCGTAGCGTTGCAAATATTGGCAGACGTGATCGTTATCGCAGTGCATGCATTACACTTATAGATCGAAACGCTCAAACCTCGTAAGGGGCCCTTTATGGTGTTCACACAAAGAGGAGAAATTGACCCGGCCAATACAAGGCGAACAGACCCTTCTGGCCTTTTAGCGGTCTGGCTATTGAATCCTGTGCTGCCCTTCCCAGCCATGCCGAAAAGAAGCAGACCCAGGAGCGTGCTTATTCGATGGTGGACACTTAACTTACCATTCCGGACAATAAAAGGAGAGACCGTGTTCTGGAAACCGTGCCCGAAAAGGGACCATTGCATGGCTATGTTAAATGATTAACGCCTTTGTACAATCATAAAATATAACATTTGTTTGCTTTCATGTCGTAGACCAGGTCGCGCACGTCCTTATTCGAAAATTTGAGTTTTTGTAAAAATTTATTGTGCCTATATTTACGATTTTGGGGGGCCTAAAACTGTGTTTTGCTTGCCTATTTTTGGCGCCTAAAACACGATTTTTTTAGTGCCTAAAAATCCGGCCTCTAGTAATTACACTTTACAGTGCCATGATATGAATATCATAGGTAACTTAAGTAAACCTATCTCTGCGGGATCGAGCAAGGCTTGAATATAGCTTACTAAATCATAAAAATAATTATGTAATGTTTATCTGACTGCTATAAAAAGCAGAGCCACCACTGGAACTACAATTACGTTTACCCGACATGACGCCTGTATTATAGGAGTGTATATGTAATGCTTACTGCTTTGTCAAAAATTAAAAAATTCCCCATCTCCCGCTAAAGGGAACCATGTGTGGTTGCGAAGCAGCGGGGCGTTAATTAGCTTGAGCGGGAGGAACGTCGCCGCTCTCATTTCACGGCAGCGGTCCGGGCGCTCATCGCGGCGCTGCACAGGAGAGAATGAGGCACGCGCGCTCCGTCATTTTCATACCGCGGAACTACCGTGGCGCCCCCCAGAGGAGTATGCAGCTGTCGCACCACGTGTCGTGCGCGCCGCTCCGTAGAGGATTCCAAGAGGAGAGAACGGGGGGAGACCGTAGGACAGGAGACAGAGGGCGAGGGGACGTGCATGCGCTGTGGGACGCGGGAGCCGCTCCGTAGAGTAGAGGATTCCTAGAGGGGAGAGGACGCGCATGGGCTGTGGGCATGTGGGACGCGGGCACCGCTCCGTAGAGTAGATGATTCCTAGAGTAGAGAAAGGGGTGAGCGCAGGAGAGGATAGGGGGGAGGGGATGCGCATGCGCTATTGGGGGTGTGGGACGTGGGGGCCGCTCCGTAGAGTAGAGGATTCCTAGAGGAGAGAAAGGGGGGTGAGCGTAGGAGAGGAGAGAGAGAGGGGGGAGGGGACGCGCATGCGCTGTGGTGGTGTGGCACGCGGGAAGGAGGGACGGACTAAGCCCCTTCCAGACACATGCAAGCAAGTTCAAGGAATGGGGTCAACCTGGGCGACAGACACAACCTGCCTAGCCATTGCCAAGCAGCCTCTCTGTGCTCTCGGCCATGACTCTGATGACTGTGGTAGTGGTTGACGGCCTTCATATTACTACAGTGTTCTGGTTCGCATAATGGGTGCTTCCCTACTTCATGAAAGTGGCCGGACGCGGGAGGCCGGACGCGGGACGCGAGAGCGACGCGGGAGGGGCGGCCATAGCCCCGAGCATAAGATGCTTCGCATCTAAAAGAGATAGCCAGTATTGCAACAAAAATTGACGCTGCATCGACATTATGCATGCATGGGGTATTTTTCTAAAGCAGTTTGAGGAACTGGAGTTCTCTGAGGTAGAATACCCGACTGCCACGTAGAATGCTTGGGTTCGACTCCTGCTGCGATCCTGATTTTTATTCTTTCCATTTGTTGGGTAAACGCTGCTGATGTCGCTTTTAGAAGCGAAGCATCTTATGCTCGGGGCTATGTCCGTCCCGCGTCCCTCCCGCGTCCGGCCACTTTCATGAAGTAAGCACCCACTATCACACACAGAGGCTGCTTAGCAATGGCTAGGTAGGTGGTGTGTGTCGCCCAGGTTGACCCCACTCCTCGATCTTGCTTGCATGTGTTTGGGGGGGGGGGGGCTTAGTCCGTCCCTCCTTCCCGCGTTCCACACCACCACAGCGCATGCGCGCCTCCTCCCCCTCTCTCTCTCCTCTCCTACGCTCACCCCCTCTTCCTCCTCTAGGAATATTCTACTCTACGGAGCGGCGCCCTCGTCCTACACCTTCACAGCACATGTGCGTCCCCTACCGCTCTCTCTCCTATCCTAAGCTCACCCCCTTCCTATCCTCTATGAATCCTCTACGGAGCGGCCCCCCGCGTCCCACACCACGACAGCGGATGCGCGTCCCCTCCCCCCTATCTCCCCTCTCCTAGGCTCACACCCTTTCTCTACTCTAGGAATCATCTACTCTACGGAGCGGCGCCCGCGTCCCACAGCGCATGCGCGTCCTCTCTCCTACGCTCAAACCCCGTGCTCTGCTGTACGAATCCTCTGCTCTGCAGAGCGACGCCCGCGTCCGACATCCCCACAGCATATGCGCGTCCTCTCCCCCCCTTTTTCCTACGCTCACCCCCTTTCTCTACTCTACGGAGCGGCTACCGCGTCCCACACCCTCACAGCGCATACGCGTCCCCTGTCTCTCTCCTCTCCTACGGTTCCCCCCCGTTCTCTCCTCTAGGAATCCTCTACGGAGCGGCGCGCGACAGGTGGTGCGACAGCTGCATACTCCGCTGGGGGGCACCACGGTAGTTCCGCGGTGTAAAAATGACGGAGCGCACCTCATTATCTCTCCTGTGCAGCGCCGCGATGAGCGGCCGGGCCGCTGCCGCGAAACGAGAGCGGCGACGTTTCTCCCGCTCAAGATAACCACCTCCCCGCTGCTTCGCATCCACACATGGTCCCCTTTAGCGGGAGATGGGGACGTTTTAAAGACGATAGTCTTTCTTGGGATACCTAAACGGAGAAATTTTGGTCTGTCTGTCTGTTTCTCTGTTTGTCGGCACGTCGCACGATTCAGCGAGCTGGCCAAAGTTTAACCCCCCTGCCTTACGACCTCCAATCTTGACCGAGGGGCATGTGTTCATACGGGTGAGCGTGAGCAATTAAAAATAAAATATTACGCATACCTGAGGCACAACATCAATACCTTAGTACTATTCACAGTGTTCCTTTAAAACAAAATCTATAGATACGTAATTATAAAGATCCTAGTGTTTATTACGCGGCGCTGAAAATGCGCCGCTGTGTACAAAACAAGTCTCCGCCCAGTGATTTAACTTCGACGCTGTGGTGCTGCCACCTGGCAGCAGCATAGTTCAACACAAGTCGATGTTCCCCGATGTTCCCCGATGTTCCCCCGCATTTAAAAGAAAATTGGGGGACCCTTAATCTTCGCCTTTAAGAGTTGAACGCGATAGCGATATCCTGTCCCGAGTGCCTACTTCAACCACTTAGTGCATACTTGCTATGCACCCACTACGTGGCGCTAAGGGAACACGCGCAGTCAGGTGTGTGCCGTTTGTAACAGGTGGCCGGCTTTAAACTATGAAATAGTTATGATAGTCACATATTCTGACGCCCGATGGCTCTTGTACTCTTGTACTCGATGGCCCGATGTACTCTTGTACCACGCAATATTTCTGTTATATTACATGTTATATTGCGACGCCTATATAAAGGACGCTTGCGTTTGCTAAGCATGAAAGTTATTTTCACTGCATTTCCAAGCAGAGGAAGTTATTTTCACAGTATATCCAAGCAGAGGCATGGCTGTGTGGTAGAACACCTGCTTTCCACGCAGACGACTTGGGTTCGATCCTCACTGGGACCCTCAAATTTTTATTATTTATTTTATTTGTATCTTTCGATTTTTCGGTCATGGACAAGATAATGCTTTTTCGCTCACAACCAATGACGCCCACACCGACACCGACGCCGGAATTTCTGCGAAACGAGCTCTTTAACGCTATCGCGTTAAAAAAAATTACACCATCTCCCGCAAAGGGAACCATGTGTAGATGGGAAGCAGCGGGCGCTAGCGCCTACATTGGCGGCGGCTTTGACGCTGGCGCTCATCGCAGCGCTGCGCAGGAGAGAAAACTGGGGAGGCGCAAAGCACGCAGTGATGGACCGGTGTTTCCCACTGGAACATGCCAATCGCTGCTAATGGGCAATGAGAGACAGAAGACTCCGACTGGACACAGAGACCCGTAGTCCGCTTTTAGTTAACGCGCACGCTGCGAATTTTTATTGTTCAAAAACGCACAGGAGAAATCTCCCACCGGCACCACCTTGCAGGACAAGATCCACTGCCATATATACGGGGTGGCCAGTGAACAGTTGTGCAGCGCGAGCAGTCGGTTTTTAAATACGATAGTCTTTCTTGGGATAGTTAAACGCAAAAATTTTGGTCTGTCTGTCTCTCTGTCTGTCTGTCTGTCTGTCCGTGACCCGATTCAGCTACTCGGCCAAAAGTTTAACTTATTTCTGAACGCCCAGCCATCTTGAACTGGCGTTTTCGTTCATACTTGTGAACATATTCGATCAAAAAGCAAATACTACGCATACCTCAGGCGCAACATTAATATGTAAGTATCAGGTCCAGTGATGCCAATTTAGCGGATTGTCCGCTAAATCTGGCGGATTTTATTTGGTTCTGACGGGAAAAAAGTTTGTCTAGCGGCTAGCGGATTTTTCGACAGGCCATTTTCATACATGGCGGATTTCTGGCGGATGCCTCACGCACTGCACTGATTAAAAATTGTCGGGAAGCATTGCCCAAAAACTTAGAATACCTAATCAGCGAAACGTACTGCTGTTTGGCAAGATCCCCTGCCCGGTAAATTACATACAAGAACTTCCACGGTCTGATTAATTGCGGCGGTGAACCACTGAAAATTTTGCAAGAGTGCAGGACGCCGTGGCTATCCCTCGTCGAAATAGCTGTTTCAAGGTTCGTAAACCAGTGGGCCGAATTGAAGATGCATTTGGAGATGGCGAGGCACACTGAAAAGTGCTACGCGGCAGAAGTGATGTATGGTATGTACGAGAATCAGATCAATCTGGGGTATTTTTTTAGACCAATTCTGACATATGTTCAGAGGTTAACAAGGCATTCAAAGCCATAGATGTGGATCAAACAAAGCTGCCCAAAGACCTCATGACATTGCTTTCAAGCTTGCTTCATAAAATCGGGATTCCGATAGAGAAGGTGGACGTTCAGATGTCCAGACGTGAGGACCACTTTAACCCCAAGCCATATCTGGGCGCCTTCTTTGAGACGTACGTTGACTGCATGAAGGCTGAGAAGACCGACGGGTTCTCTCTCGCAGATGAATCCGTGATGCGAGAAAGATGCATCAGGTTTATTACCACGCTAGTTGATTAAATCAGGCAGCGACTCCTCTTCATCCCAGTTCTCCAGAAGACATCACGTTTGTCGGTCGAAAACACTTTTTGCGTCATGAAGGAGCCATTGATTCATCTGCTGGAAGCAATGCCAGTTCCCCCTGAATCAATCGCAACGTTGAAAACCAGTAGAGAAAAATCGCCCTGCGGCGCTGTGAAACATTGGAATTATGCTGCACCAACTAGCCCAACGCCCAACGTTAGTGAACATTTGTAACTTTTAGCCTCATCTATGATGAGGCTGACGACAACCGTAGCACTGAAGCCTCTAGAATTCTAGTTACTCTTTGGAAGACACTCTTTTATATGTTAGTTCAGCTGTCATAGTTTTGGGGAGCCTTTAAGAATGATAAAGGTTTTTATCATACGAAATTTCACTGTTTCTTTTTAATAAAATAAGTCCTAGCGGAAAAATGTTTTAGAATCTAGAGAAATCTGGCGGATTTCTCATTGCTAACTGGCGGATTTCTCATACCCATCGATGGCAACACTGATCAGGTCGTGTGTTCTTTTATTAGAAAACACACAGATACGTAATTCTATAGACCCTAGTGTCTTTTAGGCTGTGCTGAAAATGCGAAGCTGTGCATGAACTGCGACGCTTTGCACGAAAAAGCGCTTTGCCGACAATAAAGTCCAGCCGCTAGCAGTTGCCATTGGTTCAGCACAAGCTCATGTTTTTCAATGGCGTCCATATCTCGCGCAGCGCCGCCTCTATATCAATGCCAGACAGATGCGGCCAATTCAACGTAGAGTAGGCGCTGCCTGAGGCAAGGCAAAACATAGGAGTACGGCCCGCACAAGACTATCGTCTTTCGACGACATTTCCAGCAAAGCACGCAGATACGCGGCCCATTTTTTTCAACCAAGAAACTCGCTAGCAGACGCTGCCTGCGTCGGCGTCGCGAGGTGAGAGAGGGGGGAGGGTAGGAGATGAGAGAGAGGGGGGGACGCGCATGCGCAGTGGGAGTGTGCACGCCGCGGGCAGGGATGCCTAGAGGGGAGAGGGGGGGAGCGTAGGAGAGGAGAGAGAGGGAGGACGCGCATGCGCAGTGGGAGTGTGGACGCCCCGGGCAGGGATGCCGAGTGGGGGGGTGGGGAGAGAGGAGGGGAGGCGCATGCGCAGTGAGGGTGTGGTTGCCGCGGTAAGGGGATGCCTAGAGGAGAGAGAGGGGAAAGGAGTTTTTTTTAAGGGGTTTGCGCATGCGCAGTAAGGGTGGCCACGCGGCATACCACCACAACCACCACCGGATTAAGCTTCGCCATAAGATGCTTCACATCTAAAAATGCGAATGTCTCGTCTCGCCGTTCCTGGGTAGACATAAACTGTCAGTCACCTGTGGCGCATACCCGCCCGTGGTATACTGGTATGTGCAGCTCGTGTCTGGAGGGAAGGGTTTGAAGACGTGCGCACCAGCACTTCACGTTATGCATGTCATGACCAGCCTGTCATATTCGTCAAACCATTTTACCCTCCAACACTAATCTTGCGCTACACCAAGTTAAGGAAGCGCTCACGAGAGAACCTGACGCAGGCAGCTAGATAGATACATAGATAGAAAGGCTCAATGTGCCTTAGGTTTGCTAATAAATTATTCGCATTTAAAACAAATTGCTGTTTAAACGGAGTAGTCTCGTCAAGTACTGCATCACCAGTCTTTTGTAATGGTTGTTCCAGCTGACTCGTAGTTGCCAGCCACCTATTGACGCCATTATCCTCAGTTCAAAATATACGGTGGCACAGGCCGCATAACGGTTCGCGGTCCGTTCGGCTGACTCTTGCTCAGTTTAGTTCCGCTGTAAATATTTCGTGCCGTGACAGGCCGACAGACAAGCTTTCGGTCTGTTCATTTTAGCGAATTGAAACTTTCTCGCGGAGCGTATTCATCTGATTTCAGAGGATTGAAGGAACCCGTGAAGATTTCACCAGGTCGACATTCCTTTCAAACCCGAGCATATATGAACCGGTAAGTGCCTTTGCTTATGTCTTTACCAGTGACCTTGAGCACGTGTCACACGGTGTTATGCCCGACAATATTAAATATTTCTCAACGTAATACTGCGCCTTTGAGGAAAGTTGCGTTTTGTGCGAAGAGGCTAACGTGGGAGCAAGCTGTTATTCAGGAAATTTATTACTTGATACACAAACCAGGTCGCTGCCATTATAGGGGGCAAGTGCGTAACTAACGCTTCGCATGTATAATCATAACCACCCACTATTTTTGTAATGAACCTTAAAAGTCATAGTTTGCAACAGTCGTTTTTGAGAAGCAAGTTTGGAGGTCTCGTTCCTCGACGTTGTTGAGATCCTCCGTTCGGGTTAAAAAAAAAAAAGTGGCGGCGTGTTGCAATTATTGAGCGGCGGCGGCGGCGGCGTCACTACTCTTGGGTCTTCGGAGGCGGCGCACCACCGTAAGTCCAAGGGTGCTGTCCTTGACTTCTGACATTTTCTCTATAATTTGACGTGCGCGTGACGTGTACACAATTCGACGCAAGTACTCCAATTGATTTTGCAACGTGACGTGAAGGATACATGAAATACAAAAAAAACGTGCAATTACCTAACATTTGCTTTTTTTAATATTCCGAATGTAACAACATACACACAAAAAAAACTTCCCCATCTCCCGCTAAAGGGAACCATGTGTGGAATCGAAACAGCGGGGAGATGGTTAGCTTGAGCGGGAGAAACGTCGCCGCTCCCGTTTCGCGGAAGCGGCCCGGGTGCTCATCGCGGCGCTGCACAGGAGAGATAATGAGGCGCGCGCGCTCCTTCATTTTCATACCGCGGAACTACCGTGGCGCCCCCCAGCGGAGTATGCAGCTGTCGCACCACCTGTCGTGCGCGCTGCTCCGTAGAGTAGAGGATTACTAGAGGAGAGGACGGGGGGGGGGGCGTAGGAGAGGAGAGAGAGGGGACGCGGATGCGCTGTTAAACGCTGGCGCCGCTACGTAGCGTAGATGATTTCTAGAGGAGAGAAAGGTGGGCAGCGCAGGAGAGCTGAGAGAGGGGGGTGTGGGACGCGGGAAAGAGGGACGGACAAAGCCCCCGCAAGCACATGCAATGGCGTCAACGGGACGCCGCTCCGTACTGTAGAGGATTCCTAGAGGAGAGAAAGGGGGGGGGGGGACGGGCAAAGCACCCGCAAGCACACGCAAACAAGATCAAGGAACGGAGTCACCGTAACGCGAGCGCCGCTCCGTAAAGTAGAGGATTCCTAGAGGGGACAAAGGTGGGGAGCGTAGGAGAGGGGCTGTGGGACGCGGGAAGGAGGGACGGACAAAGCCCCCGCAAACACATGCAAGCAAGATCAAGGAATATAGTCAATGTGGGCGACAGACACCACCGGTAGAGCGCGTTATTCTTTGCTTGCACCCACCACCTGCCTAGCCAGTGCTAAGCAGCCACTCCTATCTCTCTGCCATGATTCTCATGATTGTGATGGTGGTTGACGGCCTTATTGTACTACAGTGTCTGGTTCGCATAGTGGCTGCTTCCCTACTTCATGAAAGTGACCGGACGCGGGACACCGGACGGGGGGACGCCGGACGGGGGAAGCGGGAGGGACGGACACAGCCCCGAGCATAAGATGCTTCGCATCTAAAAAAATAAAACAAAAGTGAAGAGCTTAGGTTTGAAATCGTGCAGCAATTAAGCGTCATTTCTGAAGATGAGCAACGAAGGCTTAGTCAATGTTCTAGCCACTAAGCCGTCAGCCAAGCCACTGCCGACATCTTTAGATCGGCAGAACGCGGAGCAGTGGGACATGATGTTGGATTTTATAGCACATCGGGGGGTGTGCTGCTTATGACTTACAGCCGGAGGTACGACGGGAGTGTGGCAGGCGCTGACAGAGCGCCGTGGCCACCTGGGCTTGACAGTAGGCCGCAAGGCCGCCGCCGGAGCAGCTGCAGCAAAGGCGAAGTAAGGTGGTGGCCGTGCGAGCCCGAGGCGCGGAATCACCGCGCAATCAGTTAAGCTTGCGTTTCACTTGGGTGGTCTTTATATTTCAATTATACGCATGCTTAATGCAGAAGAACAGGTGGGGGGCAGTGTGATTTGGTGACGCACGTTTCGGTGAACAATGCCCGCATGATAACCATTGTGCGTGTCGGCACCACACTAGGCTGTGGCGGTCCTTTGTTCCCAAGGCACGCGGTGTCGAAAAGCGTTGCCGATACTACAGCTGTAAGGAGCTGCACAGCATTACAAGAATTAATAATGCCCCCCTCTGGTTACGTGTTTATATTTAGGAGCTTGTTCGGCAAGCTTCTTAGACAACAAAACGGAAAGTCGGGGTAGTTGGTCTTGATTCATACTGGGTGGAATTGCACAGCGCGAAATACAGGACGAAACACTTGAAGAAGTGCACACGGACAGCGCTGACTCTCAACTGAGGTTTATTGCACACGAGACATGCGCAAAGAAAAAATAGTTATGAGTGAAGGAAGTAAAGAAATTCTAAGAGGTACCTCAATCTGTCTACCGCCTGTGCTTGGCTTCCAAGAATTCAACTTCTTTATGACTCAAGGTGATAGAAGGCTGGCTGGTACACCGCTCACTATATCTGTGAATATGGTAAGTCTCTAGGATAAGTCTTTTGTTCGTGTCACTGTGCCTATCGATCACTTCCGTTTTACTAAAGAATGGCTTGCATTGATGCTGCGTGCAATGGGCAACCAAGTTTGACAATCGGCCATTCTTTTCGCATTTCCTCTGGTGCTCCCTTAATCTAACATTTGCGCACCTACCAGCCTGACCGATGTAACTACTGTCGCATGACAGAGGAATCTTGTACACTACTTCTGTAGCACAAGGAATGAAAGTGTTTCTGTGTTTCACACCACATTGACCTTTCTTTTTGGTTTTGCATGCCCTGCGGTCAACACGCGCGCAAATGCTACCCAGCTTCTTGGGAGTTGCTGCGTGCAATGGGCAACCCTCTAGGTTGCCCATTGCACGCAGCATCAATGCAAGCCATTGTTTAGTAAAACGGAAGTGATCGATAGGCACAGTGACACGAACAAAAGATTTATCCTAGAGACTTACCATATTCACAGATATAGTGAGCGGTGTATCAGCCAGCCTTCTATCACCTTGAGTGATAAAGAAGTTGAATTCTTGGAAGCCAAGCACAGGCGGTCGACAGATTGAGGTACCTCTTAGAATTTCTTTACTTCCTTTACTCATTACTATTTTTTTCTTTGCGCATGCTCGTGTGCAATAAACCTCAGTTGAGAGTCAGCGCTGTCCGTGTGTACTTCAAGTGTTTCGTCTTGTATTTCGCGCTGTGCAATTCCACCCAGTATGAAGCTTCTTAGGCTCGCGCCTTGTCCGGCGGCGATGGCGTGTACACTTCTCCGCTCACTGCGCATGCACGTCCCCTCCCTCTCTCGTCTCCTACCCTCTCTCCTCTAGGCATCCCCTCCCCGCGGCGTCCACACTCCCACTGCGCATGCGCGTCCCCCCCCCCCTCTCTCTCCTCTCCTACGCTTCCCCCTCTCTCCTCTAGGCAACCCTCCCCGCGGCGTCCACACTCCCACTGCGCATGCGCGCCCCCTCTGTCTCCTGTCCTATGCTCCCCACTCTCTTCCCTAGGCATCCCTCCCCGCCGCGTCCACATTCCCACTGCGCATGCGCGTCCCCCCTCTCGCCTCGCGACGCCGACGCAGGCAGCCTCTGCTAGCGAGTTTCTTGGTTGAAAAAACCGACTGCTCGCGCTGCACAACCGTTCACTGGCCAGTCCGTATATATGGAACTGGATCTTCACCTCCAAGGTGGTGCCGATGGGAGATTTCTCCTGTGCGTTCTCGAACAATAAAAATTCGCAGCGTGCGCGTTAACTAAAATCGGACTGCGGGTCTCTGTGTCCAGTTGGAGTCTTCTGTCTCTCATTTCCCATTAGCAGCGATTGGCATGTTCCAGTAGGAAACACCGGTCCATCACTGCGTGCTTTGCGCCTCCCCAGGTTTCGCTCCTGCGCAACGCCGCGATGAGCGCCAGCGTCAACGCCGGGGCCAGTGTAAGCGTTAGTGCCCGCTGCTTCGCACCTACACATGGTTCCCTTTAGTGGGAGATGGTGTAATTTTCTCTTCGCCAGGAGTTCAGGCAGTGAAAACTTCGTTACCGCTCAGCCGTATGAACACCGCACAGCAGCGCGGCGGGCTCGCAACGAACAGCAGCTGCGGCTCGCGGCCCGAGCGCCGCATGTAATGTGTATATAACAACGTTGTCACGTCTATATATGATGGTAGGAGATGTTTACGGAGGATTCGCGGGTTACCCGATCATCTCCGAGCAAGCTGCTCCAACATCATTCACTTTGTGGATATGGCGTGATTTTTTATTGTGGTGGCGGCTCAGTGTCAGTTTTATTTAAAGTAATGTACCAGCTAGCCCATCAGCGAGTTGTGCTATCTATAATATCTCCGTAAACAAGGGTTGTGTGCTCGAGCCGATGTTTCGACAAGAGTCTTCTTCAAGGGTAGAAGTGATTTCCTTAGCGCTAGCATGTATATTTCCACACGCGCTCCTTTCTATGTTTTATGTTGCCGGCGTATTGCGCGTGTAGATACCGCCTTGCGCTATCCACGCCAGAATGTCTGGGAGCATTCTAGATAGTTTTCGGGTCATATGTCCGGCTTGAGCGTGCAGGCGCGAACAGCCGAGTTTATTCTGGAACATACTAGGCCACCAGCGATAACACTCGAATGTTCGACGACTCGTGTATGAATAACGACACGCTTTGCCGCGGATGAGTTTTATCGACGGCCGACGCTCTGTTGGGCGCTATCAATATGCAGCGTGTAATCTTGCATTTGACCATCCGTCTTCCCGGCAGCAAGTTCGGCCAAATAAAGAGTTTTCATCCTGGTCAGAGTGACTGCTGCCTCGGTTCACGTCACGACAACTTTACAATATGCTTCATACCCTTTCCTCCATCCAAAAAAAGGAGGGGAGGAGGGCAACTAAGGTTACGCAGGTGCGGCAGGGCAGGAGGGGGCGCCGTGACGAATTATGTGAGTAAAGGGAAACAGGTGTACGGTGAATAAAAAAAAAAGAAGGCAGCGGTAGGAGGGTGTGTAGAAGTTTCGCAGAATCACAGTTGTCAGGCGAAGCCCCACTGAACAATGGTAGGTTTGAAAGTCCTAGAAGGAGGGCTTAAGTCTCATTGCTTTCTGCTGACATTCTGCTCGCTCGGGACGGACTAGAGCCTAAGTTTTCAGGCGTCGCGGTTACTTGCAGAAACATCAAGTACAGAATAAGTAATGAATATAAACAGACGCCGCCAATAACACAACCTAACGAACTGTCCCAAAAACCACAACACGCTTCACATACTACAAGCACTAGCTGCAACACGCGGCCCACCGCAGCTGAAACACAAGAAGCATCTACTCAGACGGTGGACGTGATCATAACAGCAGTAACACAACCCACACAAAAAGCAGAGACAACAAATTCACGCACTTCCCCTTCAAAGACACCTGCGAGCGCTAGAAAACAAACAGATACGGAAACACGCATCAGGTCGGATGTCACCATCAACAAAAAGAAAGCCCCCCACCTCCCCGAAGGGAATCGTGAGGAAATGCGAATGCATTTCGCGCGCGCTTCACTCCATTTATATATGGTGGTTGTTGTTCGAAGAAGTAAAAGGCACCTAATTTCTGCAGCCCGGTCGGGAGCACGGCGCAGCGCCTTTTTTTTTTGCTTTTTCTTGTTTTTTAAATGCGAATGCATTTCATAGTCGGGCTATGTCAGGCGTCCAGCGTTGGCGTTGGCGTTGTCCGCGGAGGAGGAGGACAGGTTGAGGAGGTGACCACCCTTACTGCGCATGCGCAAACCCTTTCAAAAAAAAATAAAAATAAAAAACCTCCTCTTTCCCTCTCTCTCCTCTAGGCATCCCTCCCCGCGGCAACCACACCCTCACTGCGCATGCGCCTCCCTCCTCTCTCCCCTGCTACGCCCCCCCCTCTCTCCTCTAGGCATCCCTGCCCGCGCCGTCCACACTCCCACTGCGCATGCGCGTCCCACCTCTCTTCTCCTCTCCTACGCTCCCCCCTCTCTTCTCTAGGCATCTCTGCCCGCAGCGTCCACACTCCCACTGCGCATGCGCCCCCCTCTCTCTCTCCTCCTCCTACGCTCCCCCTCTCCCTCTCTCGCCTCGCGGCGCCGACACAGGCAGCGTCTGCTAGCGAGTTTCTTGGTTGAAAAAACCGACTGCTCGCGCTGCACAACCGTTCACTGGCCACCCCGTATATATGGCAATGAATCTTGACCTCCAAGGTGGTGCCGGTGGGAGATTTCTCCTGTGCGTTGTTGAACAATAAAAATTCGCAGCGTGCGGGGGGAACTAAAAGCGGACTGCGGCGGAGCTCGGCGGAGCTATACATGAAAAAAAAATTTAAAAAAATAAATAAAAAACAATTAAAAAAAAAACAAGAAAAAGCAAAAAAAAAGGGCGCTGCGCCTTGCTCCCGACCGGGCTGCAGAAATCAGGCGCCTTTTCCTTCTTCGAACCACAACCACCATATATAAATGGAGTGAAGCGCGCGCGAAATGCATTCGCATTTCCTCACGATTTCCCCCTTCGGGGAGGTGGGCGCATTTTTTTAATTTCTTTTATTTATTTTTTAATTTTTTTTTCATATATAGCTCCGCCGAGCTCCGCCGCAGACCGCTTTTAGTTAACGCGCACGCTGCGAATTTTTATTGTTCAACAACGCACAGGAGAAATCTCCCACCGGCACCACCTTGGAGGTCAAGATTCATTGCCATATATACTGGGTGGCCAGTGAACGGTTGTGCAGCGCGAGCAGTCGGTTTTTTCAACCAAGAAACTCGCTAGCAGACGCTGCCTGTGTCGGCGTCGCGAGGCGAGAGAGGGAGAGGGGGGAACGTAGGAGAGAGGGGGGCGCGCATGCGCAGTGGGAGTGTGGACGCTGCGGGCAGAGATGCCTAGAGAAGAGAGGGGGAGCGTAGGAGAGGGGAAGAGAGGTGGGACGCGCATGCGCAGTGGGAGTGTGGACGGCGCGGGCAGGGATGCCTAGAGGAGAGAGGGGGGGAGCGTAGCAGGGGAGAGAGGAGGGAGGCGCATGCGCAGTGAGGGTGTGGTTGCCGCGGGGAGGGATGCCTAGGGGGAGAGAGAGAGAGGGAGAGAGGAGGTTTGTTTATTTTATTTTTTTAAAGGGTTTGCGCATGCGCAGTAAGGGCGGTCACGCCGTACACCACCACCACCGGATTAAGCTTCGCCATAAGATGCTTCACATCTAACACCTGCCGGCGCGCACACCTCCTCAACCTATCCTCCTCCTCCTCCTCCGCGGACAACGCCAACGCCGGATGCCTGACATAGCCCGACTATGAAATGCATTCGCATTTAAAAAAAAGAATCACGCCATATCCACGAAGTGAATGATGATGAGTGGGCGAAGCTCCGGAGGTAATGTGGTAAACCGTCAATCCTCCGTAAATTTTGCCCACTCGATCATCATACAAAGACCTGACACACAAACGCGGGGGTGTGGTGTGATTATACATAAAGTATACACACAAAGTTTCATTATTTACATTAAGCTCAGGGGAACGTTTGTTGTCGGCGTTGCCGTTTTGCCTTTCGAGGGCGAGAGCGCGTTTACGATCTTTTTCATCCATGGCAGAAAGAGAATGTGTGGTCTGGAACGCGCTTATTCTTCATGGTCATCAGCGTCATCGTCATCGTTATCACGTGTAGTGGGTACATTCCACTATACTGGAACGCGCTTATTCTTCATGGTCATCAGCGTCATCGTCATCGTTATCACGTGTAGTGGGTACATTCCACTATACGGTGGCTACGACGGAGGAGGGACTGAGCCACAGCGTAAGGAGCTTCGCCCCTAAAAGAGCATTAAGAAAACACCACCTGAAAACGTTGTTGCCCGGAGGTCTGCCCGACTCAAACACAAATGACAAACAAACACCAAGGGCCGTAAAGGCAACCGTAAATTTCGTTCTTTTCACCAACTCCGCAAACTCGCCGCAAAACAAACTACAGAATGCATTTGATGAAATACTGTAGAAAATTCAGAAACGTCTGAAAATTAAGGCCAGATGTGCTCTGGGTACCCTACCACCTAAGCTATTAGAGAAATGGAACATCGCTTCAGAAAGTGAGTTTTTGTCATTATTAGGCATTCTAAAAAAGAGCATTACAGAAATGAGCTTTCTCTAGCAGCCAACCAACTTAGTAGCATTAAACTGTCTGGAGAGGAGACTGAAGAACTAACCCAATTTATAGAACGTAGAAAAGATAAATTGCTGATCAAGGATAAGCGCAAGGAAATCCATGCAAAGAACATTATCCCTGAATAATTCGATGAGCAGGACAGAAGACTCCGTCACCCCAGTCGAACACTCAGAACGCAGAAGCGAAGTGGTAGACATTTCACCAAGCTAAACTCCAGTCGATATAGATCTGCTCAAGCGCGACGTTACATTTTGCCGCACAAACAACGCAGTGAACGAATATGATCTCCACAAAGATATAACTCAGTTTTCAAGACGTTTGCGCATAAAGGCGTTCTTTTTTGATAAGGCAGGTACAGAAGACGTTAGCCGTGACTATTTTCTCTTGTGCGAGCACCGGTTCCTCATGCCCAAAAATAAGCAAGCAGAGCTCTTCTACCTTCTTTCGAATTTTCATAAAGTTTCCATAGATAAACTGCTTATCACGCATATCCCGACAGGTCTATAGTACGTAACCACAACAACACACCTACTGAGTCGCTGTCAAAATTTTTAAATCATCATTTAGCTAATATACCATCTACCCCTACCGTATTTCGTTCAAAATGCACGTAATTTTCTCCGAATAATAGATTCCATTAACGAAACAGAAGCACTCTCGAATCAGGCTATTCTGGTAACATTACATGTCTGCTCCTTGTATACGAATATACCAATCACTGAAGGGACTGAAACGGTTTCAAAGTAACTCATAGAGAGCAAGCAAACACACAGTGCTGAAGTTGACGTGTCACTACCAAAAAATTAGTTATAACGCTTAATAATTTTGAATTTGATTCGTCCTACTACCTGCAAACTTCCGGCACTCATGTGGGAACCCCTTTTACGCCAACGTACGCCAGCATTTTTATGGGACAGTTAGAATCGGAGCGGTTGAAATCCCCTCCAGCAATGTCTTCCACCTATCTCCGCTATATAGACTATATATTTATTATATGGGAACATGTCATAAGCGCACTAAACACATTCATTGATTACTGTAACTAGTTTCACTCTGGTATGAAATTTACCATGCACCATTCCCCCCAATGAAATTAACTTCCTAGACACGACAGCACTACCACGCGCTAGTGGTGGTAGAGGCTGAGAAGGAAGAAGTTGATAGCTGCTCGGTTCGCTCTGTGTTGACTCCCTTTGTCGTTTCTTCTCGCGAGAAACTGGTGGAGGTGCTGGGTACTGCGACATCCTATGCCTGCTGGTCCTGAAGCAGAAACAACCAATTCCAGTACACCAGGGTATGCTAAAGTCAATTGAAGCAGCCGTCGCCTCCAAGGTCTGCCGCCCCAGTACGTTGTCCTGGCGAATTCCGCGAGAAAAATGTTTGCAACGACCGCAACCCAAACTGAGCATGACCCATTCGCTGCAGTACCATGCATTGTCAACACGCCTCGCACACCTAACTCTTTCCACGGCGATTCCGGCGAGGATGTGGAAGACTGGTTGGACCATTTCGACCGAGCCGCTGCCATCCATGACTGGGAGAATCGCCGTAAGGTGAAAAACGTGTTCTACGAGTGTTCTACGAGAACCACGAAGCTTCGTTCACCAGTTAGCAGGAGTTCCATCGGCAGCTCCGCGAGGCCTTCAGCAACCCCGAACGCAAAGAAAGAGCAGAGCAGGCATTGTCTTCAAGATTTCAAATGCCGAACGATAGCGTCGCCATGTTTGTGGAAGGCATGTCGCGATTGTTCCGACTGGCTGACCCGCAAATCTCAGAGGCAAAGAAAGTACGTCTCTTAATGCGAGGCGTAAAGGAACGGCTTTTCTCAGGCCTCGTGCGCAGCTCTCCTACAACGGTGTCTTGAGTTCATTCATGAGGCGACAATTATGGAGCGCATGCTTCGGCAGTGGTTATTGCAATATGAGCGCCAGACCACCCTGTCCGCTGCGTGCTCGCTTCTGCCAGAATGTGATGGCAGGGAGTCCCTTACAGAGCTTATACGGCAGGTCGACCAAGAGGAGCTCCAGTAGGGTCATGCAGTGGCACCTACGATTGTTACAGCTCTTACCGACGTCATTCGGAATGAAATCAGGCAGATCATTCCCCCCACGCTATCATACGCGGATGCCCTGTGGGTCTCTACGCCGTCGACGGCACGTTTCTCGCATCCACCAGCTGTGGCCCCTCGACGTTTCCCAAGTCCAATCCACCACCCGGCTTAGCAGGTTGAATTTCTTCCTGGCCCGCGGGAGTCCACCGTATGGCGGCCACCTGACAATCATCCTTTGTGCTATCACTGTGGCGAAGCTGTACACATGTACCGCGACTGCTACTACCGAAGAATAGGCCTGCGAAGATTCCATCCGGATGCCCATTGTTCACGCTATGGTGAGCGCCCGCATGGAATTGAAGAGTACTTACGAAGCAGTCATCTCCCTCCTGCCCCGTAGTCACGGTTGTAATCACCCCGTCGGCCCACATCACCAAACCGCGCCCGACCAGCATTTCAGTCCACTGGTGTCAGCGGCGCGTTCACGCCGGGGAAACTGAGAACGGCGACCCCCGGGGCTGAGGCCGCTGTCACGCGAACTGGAAAACATCCTCCGATGGCACCCCCCTGATGAAGTACCGCTAACGCCTTCTTCGATAACGGCCAAGTGAGCGTCTGCCGCTATTACCGTTTCCGTCGGCTGTTATCCAGTAACCGCGCTTGTCGATACGGGCTCTGATTACTCGGTCGTGAGTGCTGCACTGGCCACTCCGCTACTCAAAGTACTGACAACGTGGGACGGCCCAGAACTGGTCACCGCTGGAGGACACCCCGTGTCACCAATTGCACGGTGCACCGCATGGCTTGAAATCTGTGCGTCTGCCTTTTTAGCATCTTTCCTTGTGCTGCCCAAATGTTCCCGACCAGTTACACTGGGCATGATTTTCTTCAGGAGTATGGAGAGATCATGATTCTGCGTGATTTGTTTCTGACCTCCGCTAACTCTGTTTCTACGGATTCGCATAACGAGGACGAACATCGTCGTGTGGCGTTCTGCGTTGTCGACGACAGCGTAACGTTGCCGCCTCGTAGCAGTGTCTTCGTCCTTGTTGAGTGCCCACAGGAGCAACCACTCACAGGCATAGCCGAAGATAACGTCACCGGACTGCTGAGTCGAGAGGTCGCCATAGCTTGAGGTATCGTAGAGCTCCGAAATGGGCGGTCTGCGATCTTAGTGACCAACTTCAGTGGTAAATACAAGCATTTGGCGAGGCGCACTACTATAGCCTACTGGGAAGCACTGGACGAGTTGAGTGCCTGCGCTCTCATTACGACATTCTCTACAGATCAAAGCTGTGAGGAGGTGGGCGTGACCAATCAAATCAGCGTCAATCAAGAGTTAGGCTATAGCAACATAAGCGGGAAAGGCCCCTCAGTTTGCTGTCATCCTTTAGCGACTGTTTCGCCTCTACACCGAAGGTCGAGCATACACCGCTAACAAAACACAGAATCGCCACTAAACCAACCGTCCAACCAGTGCGTCAACACGCTTACCGCGTATCTCAGAAAAAGCAGGACGCTATTCGTCACCAAGTCGAAGAAATGCTCTATGATAACATTCAACCATCGACAAGTCCGTGGGCGTCACCTGTTGTGCTGGTTAAGAAGAAAGAAGGTTCTCCCCGATTCTGTGTAGATTACCGCAAGTTGAACTTAATCACTATAAAAAACGTTAATCCCTTTCCCCGTATCGATGACTCCTTACATCGCCTGCGACATGCCCGCTACTTCTCTTCGATGTATCTCCGTAGCGGGTACTGGCAGTTGACGAACGGGACCGAGAAAAAAAACGGCGTTTATAACACCTGACGGCCTCTACAAATTTAAAGTCCTCCCTTTTGGACTAAGCTCCGCTACAGCCACGTTCTAGCGAATGATTGACGCAGTGTTAGCTGACCTGAAGTGGCGCTCATATTTAGTGTACTTAGACGACGTAGTTGTTTTTTCCACGACTTTTAATGAGCACATCAAGCGTCTCCAGGCGGTTCTTCAGGCCATTCGCACCGCCGGCCTATCTCTGAAGCCGGAAAAGTGTCAATTCGGATAAGCTTAAATCCTTGGGCCGTATCGTCAGCAGTAAAGGTGTTCGTCCACACCCCGAAAAAGGCACGACAGTTGCTCTGTTCCCGATACCGAAGACAACGCATGATGTGCGCCGATTTCTAGACTTTTGTGCGTACTACCGCCGTTTTGTGCCAAATTTTTTGCAACTGATCAAGGACGACGTCGCCTTTATCAGGGGCTCAGCACAATCTGACGCTTTCCACGAGCTTCAGCAACGCCTACAAAACCCCCCGATCCTTGGCCACTTTGACATCGAAGCACATACAGAAGTCCACAATGATGCTAGCAACCTTGCTCTCAGAGCCGTTCTCTTACAATATCAAGATGACGTTGAACGTGTTATTGCCTATGCTAACCACGCGTTGTCTTCTATTCAGAAACCGAGAAGGAATGTCTGGCAGTCGTGTGCGCTATTACGAAGTTCCGGTCATGCTTGTACGGACGGCCTTTCCGAATCGTCCGTGATCACCACTCTCTCTGCTGGCTGCCGAATCTCAAGGGTCCTTTGGGTCGTCTCGCAAAATGGAGCCTTCGGTTGGAGGAATTCGACGTGACAATCATGTACCGGTTTGGCCAGAAACACGCTGACGCCGACGGTGTTTCCCGCGCCCCCGTTGAGACCGCTCCAAAAGACTCTGACAAAGACTGCGGTTTCCTTTCCACTATAGCATCTTTAAACGTGGCCAACAGCAACGCCAAGAAATAGAACTGCAACCGCTTATCGAATACCTTGAAAGACGTCGCCCACATATTCCCCGTCAGTTTGCGCGTGACGTGTCTTCTTTTTGTCTACGCGACGACGTCCTCTATAAGCGCAACTTTCGTCCTAAGGAAACTATTTAGCTACTAGTAGTTCCTGTTTCCCTCCACGTCGACATTTCACGTGCATGCCACGATGAGCCATCTTCTGGTCATCTTGGCTTCACATGTTCTTTGGCAAGGAGTAAACAGAAGTACTCTTGGCGGAAACTTAGAAACAACTGTGAAGCAGTATGTCAAAACTTGCGCTGCTTGCCAACGCCGCAAAATTCCACTTATGAAACCAGCCGGTCTTTTTCAGCCTGTAAGACCCTCGTACGCACCTCTCGAACAGCTCGGCATGTATTTGTTCGGGCCGTTTCCCAAGTTTTCAGTTGACAACCCCTCGATTGTTTTAGCTACCGACTATTTGACTAGATTCTGCGAAACCCACGCCGTTCAGCGAGCTACTGATTTCCATGTGGCCAACTACTTCGTCAAAAACATCGTTCTCCGCCATGGTGCCCCCGCTGTTGTTATCACAGACCGTGGTACAGCATTCAAGGCGCAGTTGCTCCACGATACCTTGCAGCTGAGTGGTACAACACCTAACAGCAACAGCGCACCACGCGCAGACCAGCTGGTTAACCTAGCGCCTCAACAAAACGACTGCAGATATGCTTTCGATGTATGTAGCTACGGATCCCAAGAATTGGGACCAAATCCTCCCATACGTAACATTTGCCTATAGGGAACCAAAGCTCAAGTTTGCGGAGCGACGACAGCGCCGCGCTGCGGCTCTGGAGAGAAGCTCTGGTGAAACTGGGAATAAGCGCGGCGGAGGGCGCGCCTGTTTCACCGACAGCCGACAGCGGCGGCACGCGTGCGCACGCGTTCTTCGGTCGGTGCGGGGAGCTTAGACTGCTTAGACGTTGCGCCGTGAGCTTGGCACGCTGAACCGAGAGGCTTGCTTTGCGAAGCTGCATTTCCGCGATGGTAGAAGCGACCCCACGAAAGCGGAAGCGAGGTCCGAAGTGTTACGGTGTGCCACAGCAGTGCAGACAGTACCGGCACGCGGTCCGCCTGTAAAACTGTATCAGTTGCCGGACAAGTCGTACAAGAAAGTACACAAGCGTGGATCACCGTAGTTAAAGGAATAAAGTTCTAGCTCTGTCTCGCCTTCCGTTTTCGCTGACTCAATTTTTCGCTTGAAATCGTTTGTCTCGACTACCTGAATCAGTACGTAACGCGGCGCGTGCATGCAACGACTGCAGTAGTGATTGCTCGCCGTCTCGCATTTTAAGGCGAAATCCTTTAATAGGCGCTTTTAGCTGACCGTTTCTGCGGTCTGTTCGCGTTCCGCTCAAACGCTGAACGTTACCGGAACGCAACGCACGTTGTTAGTTTTAGCCAAGCGTCTTTCGGTCAAGTCAAGCGCGACGCCATCAGCGCATGAAACGCGTTTCAAACGCGTGGCGTTGAGGCAGCACGTTCAGTGCATCAGTGCACAAACGCGGTGACGGTCCCGTCACACGCTCAGCGCTGACCGTCTGGTGCATGCGCAGTGGCCCTACCACCGGCTGGCTGAGCGGAGCGGGAGGCGAAATACGGTCAGCTAAAGGCGCCTATTGTCTCATGCTCACGTCCGTCCGGTGTCCGTCCGTCCGAATGTCCGTCTGTCCATCCGTGCGTCCGGATGTCCGTCTGTCCGTCCGTCCGTCCGGATGTCCGTCCGTCCGTCCATCCGTCCGTCCGGATGTCCGTCCATCCGTCCGTTTGGATGTCCGTCTGTCTGTCCGTCCGTCCGGATGTCCGTCCGTCCGTCCGGATGTCCGTCTTTCCGTCCGTCCGTCCGTCTGTCCGTCCGTCCATCCGGATGTCCGTCCGTCCGGATGTCCGTCTGTCCGTCCGTCAGTCTGTCCGTCCGTCAGTCTTTCCGTCAGTGGAATGGTCACACGCTTTCGCCGAACACACTTTGGAATGTACAAAGTGTCCTTCAATTTTTTTACATCCAATTACGGTTGTATGTTGAAGCAACTTTGTGTTTTGTTTCCTTGTGTTTGTGAGACCTGCCTGTCGTTGTTGGATGTTCACACCCACATACTTCATACCACGGTTAGCGTTGCCGTGTTGGTTGCTTCAGTTGAACTCCGCACAGGGCTGCATCATCGCGCCGGAACGAACGCCTGTGCATATTCAGCTAACTTGACATCGTTTTGCTAGTTTGTTCTGTTTTTGTCGCTTTTTTAGGGTGGTATATATATTTAAGCCGCTGAATCTAACTGGCATTTAATTCAGGAGTTGTTATTGCCATCTTCGGAGATTGTGCGGTTTTCTTTCACGCGCACCGCGCACTCGTACATTGCTTCGATTGTGCGTTTACGGGTGCGCTTTGCGCGAGCTCGTCACCCGATACCACATCCGCCTGAAATTCGACACCTCTCACGCTGAGCCGCGTTCACGCAGCAAGTCTTATACACCTGTAAAATCGATAGTCTCATAAAAAGGGAGTGCAAGCACGAAGCGAGAAGCGAAAAAAAAAGACAGACAGACGAGGCGAGCAGTTCTACTTGCTTCGCAGCAGTTAAAGCTAAGCTAAGCTAGCTGCCTGGTGGCTAAGTCAGCGGGTGATGCTCCAGCGGTACGGAGGGCATGACTCGAACCTTCTCAGGCTTTTTTAGTGCCACGGCCGTGTAGTTCTTGTTTCTCATTTTTTTTCTTTTTTGCGCGCCGCGAAAGTTCGTTCACTACAGTACGCGTTTGCCACTGCCAGCGTGCACATCTAAACAACAATCACATGTTTTTCATAGTCGACAATGTGGAACATCGATAACCGTGATTAACGAACTTCTCTCCTTTGGTTACGTTCGCTTTCCGAAGTGCCTGTCCAGTGGGGAGATCTTTTTCAAGCGGTACATAGCGAAGCGCTGCGCGAGAGCTCTGCACGCGCACGGAAGCAAGCGGCAGCGCGGCGGAGAGAAGGGAAAAAGCGCGGCGCTTACCCCCAGTTTCTACCTTTTTGCGAGGCGCAGCAAGCGCAGCGCGAAAGCGCTGCACGTGCACAGAAGCGAGCGGAAGCGTGGAGGAGAGAAGAGAAAACGCGCAACGTATATTCCCAGTTTCTATTTTTCCGCCAGAGATGGCGCTGCCTGTCAACAGTCGCAGCGCCACTGAGCGATGCTTTGGGAGCCTATAACACTGCTCTTCTGTAAACCACCGGATTTGCACCTTTTATTCTCGTTTACGGCCGCGACATCACCACAATGCTTGACGTGATGCTCCTACCAACTCAGTCTGCCAGCACCACGCCAGATACAGACGTCTTCCTTCAACGCGCCGACGAAGCACGGAAGCTTGCGCGGCAACGCATTTTGTCTCGACAAGGTCAGGATGCTCGCCGATACAACAGCCATCACAGAGCGGTAGCGTACAAGTCGGGTGACCTAGTCTGGATTTGAACCCCTATACGACGACGAGGCCGCTCAGAAAAACTGTTGTGCCGGTATTTTGGACACTACCGTGTTCTGCATCGCTTAGGCAAAGTCAACTACGAAGATGTGCCAGCAGACACATTATGCCACACACCACGTTCATCTGATGTGGTTCACATCACCAGGATGAAGCCGTACTATTCACGCTGACTGCAACTTGCAAACTTTGTGGTGCGGCGGCTGCCCTCGAGCTCATTGTCTCTTTTTCTCGTTTGTGTTATTTTCTTTTTTTGCTGCTTAAGGCGTCACTAACTTTTACGGCTCAGCTTTCATATTTGTTTCAAGCTGCGGCATCGAGACGATGCCTCTTTTATTTGTGGGGAGAGGTAATGCCACACGCTAGTGTCGGTAGAGGCTGCGAAGGAAGCGGTTGATGGCTACTGTAACTGAAAGTAAACAGCCGTTCACTCCATGTTGACTCCCTTTGTCGTTTCCTCTTGCAACAATATCTATTGATGCAACAATATCTATTGAAGCGAGAAAGTTAAAGAAAACGCTTTACAGACGACCAACAATACCCAGCTTACACTGGTCATCATCCGCGACACTGCAAACAAGGGATTTTTGTCGGACAAGCTAGGTGTAAAAGAAAGATCTGTGGCGACGACGGTGAATACGTTCACCACTTAAGAGAACTAAAGGAAACAGTTCAACGAAATTACCCGCAAGAAACCCTAAACAAGGTTTACAACGAAGCATGTAAACTGGATAGCGAAACAATGCTAGGTAAAAGGGCAACAGTAGCACAACCGAACCACCCACCAGCATTTATAACCAAATACTCAAATGCGCTCCCTGACATAAATGATATCCTTCGTAATTATTACCCAAATATTGGCAACCAACGAGCGCCTTGGAAAAGCGTTTCGCGAAGTACCAAAGTTTGTGTATCGCCGCAATAGGAATTTTAGGGACATGTTAGTGCACCCAAAAGTAAATCCGCATTCTGCTGCCCACATAGCACCTTGCTCTCGTCGAAGATGCAAGGCTTGCGAGCACCTTCAATATGACGTGATAGTTGAAAACACGGCAAGTGATTATGTCCATCACATAAAATCTACTTTTACCAGCACGAGTTCAAACGTCACCTACGTGATCGAGTGTTCATATTGTTACAAACGGCACATTGGCAAAACGGGACAGCCTGTTAATGTTAGATTAAGCGGTCATCGCGCGGACACCGCGAAGAAATTACCGAAATCAGTGGCACAGCATTTTAATGTAGCAGGACACAACTTCGACGATCTCAAACTTTACATACTTCATTCAAACTTCCGGTCCGCAAGAGACAGCAAATACTGCTGTACCTTATTCATAAGTTCAATACTCTCCAGCCAGCAGGTATAAACGTCGCTAAAGGGGCTCTTGAATCCATTCAATATGGTACATACAAAGCGAAAACCAATGAGAGTTCAGTGCTTCTTCTAGAAATTTCAAACCTATTATTGTCAAGTGGTGCTGCGTCTGCTGACAACGGTGATTTTCGGAACGTGTACAACCCCCCCCCCCCCCCCCCCCGCTGCAGAGCACATGGGATAGGCAGACACAAAAGAAACTGCACGTTGTCAAGCCGCTACTTGGTAATTGGCCGCCAGTATCAAAGTCACGCCGCACAGAAGTAACACTTACAAGGCTAAGAACAGGACATACACACAGTACACACTCATATCTTTTGTCTGGTGGCGATGCACCTTTGTGTGATAAATGTGGTGGATCACTCACTGTCATTCACATTCTCATCCAATGCAGTGAATTAGAGTCAATTAGAAAAAAACACTTTTCATTAGCCTACAAAGAACAAATTCCACTGCACCCGCGCATGGTCATCGGTAAAGAACCGATTTTTAAATAGGAGTCATTGTTTGCGTTTTTGAAGGATATTCATAGCTTTCACGTCATATATCAAGGAAATCCGTAGCAAGACCTGTCAACAGAGGTTGTTGATGCGGTCGCTACTGTCACAAACACCTGCTTCCCAGCCTTTGGCCTCAAAGGCCTTGAAGAGGCATTCGTACTATTCTCCGATCGCTCACTTGTAGAGACCATTGCCATATGTAATTCATTCCACACCCATAGATCACATCACGTATCACTGCCATAATTTTATACTCTATACACACTATTTACGGTTGGTTATAGCGCGTGATTTTAGGTCTCTATACAGCCATAACACACCCTGTCATCGCAATAATTGGTTATCGCTTACATCGCATAAAAGACATGGCGCTCTTTGGCCACCCATGGCCCTTGCGCCACAAAACTCCACTAATCATCATCATGTTTTATACGCACCTTCTTGATAGTGATTTGCATTCTAGAGTTAACTTGGACCAATATGAGCCATTAACGGCTCATAACCGTAGAAGTTTAGTGGCATAAAAAATTGTCCAAAAGCAACTATACTTTACATATTGTCCTGGCACAAAACGAAAACTGTACAACTTACTATAAAACTAATTACATATTTGAAATCAGCACAAAAACCTATATGCAGGGTGTTTCAAGAAATGTGTCCACTATTTTTAAAAAATCAAGAAAATGCGGTGTTTGCTCGCTGTCTTCACAATTGCTTTTTCTGTAGCGGCAGGCATCTTAAGATGGTTGAAGACATGATTTGGGACAGTAATTAAGAAAGTTAAATTAATTAACTTTTTAATTAGCGGAGTTAGGTGGTTAAGTCCAATGGGAGAAATGAAGTCCTTCATGCTAAGAACCCATTTCAGCTTTCAAATTTCGTAAAAGTGGCCTCTAGAAATAATTGCGAAGTAATGAGGTTATCCCTAATTCAGCGGCCAAACCGAAACCGAAACGCGGAACAGCGCAACTGCCATATTTGTCTGAGACGTCCACAATGAGTGAACGTCATTATATCAACCATCAACCGACTTCTTGGTATGAGTGTGTGGGCTGCGCTTGGAGTAGTAGCGCGCATGACGCATATACGTTAACGAACGGGGAAGAAATGCACCTCTGTAACCGTTGTCTTGAACAGTGACGTCATTCGAGTCGTCTGCTTGTTGCGCTCAACGGTGCTTGGGTTTCGGTTTCGCCGTTGAATTTGCCTGAATTTCATTACGCTACAATAATTAATAGATGCCGTTTTTTCGAAATCTCAAAGCTGAAATGGGTTCTTCGCATGAAGGACTTCAATTCTCCCATTGGACTTAACCACCTAACTTCGCTAATTAAAAAGTTGATTAATTTAACTTTCTTAATTACAGTCCCAAATCATGTCATCAACTATGTTAAGATGCCTGCCGCTACACAAAAAGTAATTGTGAAGACAGCGAGCAAATACCGCATTTTGCTGATTTTTAAAATATAGTGGACACATTTCTTGAAAAACCTGTATACAGCGGAAATTCCATTGCCCTAGGCTACAGATTAACGCAACTTTTTTACCGATTCGCTTCTCCCCTTAAGGTAACGACAAATGTATCTTAGTATTTGTATTTTAGGCCACCAGTGCATATATTTCGATATCTGTATACCGGAATACTTTTCTGAGCATCTATGCCCAGCCCTGCTGAATAGCTATGAAAAAATATAGGATTCTGCTCTTTTGTAACTCCATTCTTGAGGATTTCAAGCAACGCCTTCACTTCATTTTTAGCATCGTCTTCACTAAAAGTGCAGAACATCGCTTATTATCCATACCACTAAATGAAGTTTATTGCTAAAGAAATACATATAGACGGTTTTCCGCAGCTGGTTAGTTTAATCAAAACTAAATGGCGCCACCACCGCACCGTGGGCGTCCCCTAACACGGCCGTCTCCATGCCGTGACCTTCGGCAGCGCTGCTCAATATGTCTCCATTCGCGTCGCGTCGTCTGTTCGGCATCCCCATGGCGTGTGCGCGTACGCGAGGAAAAGCGAGCAGACGGCAGCGCCGGAAAAATCAACATGACGGCACCTGTGGATGCAGTTTCCTTCCGCCTCGAACTGACCATGTCGCTGTTCTGCGCTGTGTGGCCCGTAAGTTCACAACCTACGCATTTATTGGCTTTATATTTACATCGTGAAGCTTCGACAACAATGCATTCGTCGGTATTTCTCTAGCGTTTCCAAGATTCATTCTCAAATTCTCGGAGACAAGGCTTAGCAGGCAATACTAAATAAGCACAGCTAATCTCAATAATAGAGACACAACATACCTGATGCTTTGTCCCCAGCGTGAAATGACACAAAGCGATAGCTGATTTCAATATATATTTCTTGCTGTGAAGACAGTGGGCAAGTAGCAAGCGCGAGTTTGGATCGAAGCGGGTGGTCGCGTCTGCATGGGTGCTGCCATGTTGGCTTCTAACCCGGCTACTGGCGCTTACGGTCACGGCTGCTTCGCGGGCCCATTGCGTTGGCTGGGGCAACTGGCTGGAGGAAGGCCAAATACGGTCACGTGATCAAGCATGGCAGCGCCCGTGCGCCGCTGCGGAAAATCGTGTATACCAGCGACCTAACGAAATGTTGCGGAGAATTCCCGTTGTTGCTAACATTGATTTACTATTTCAATGTAGTGTCTCATATTTCAGATTTGCAAATATTGGAAGCCAGTAGCATGTTTCGTTGATTAGTCGCACATGAATGGTTGGATAAAGTGGTATGATTGTATTCTAAGAACGCACGTTGAGTCATCAGCACCGTGACACTCCTTGTTGCCTTTGTTATCGCACAACAGTGGTGAATTTCTTAATCATAGAGCAATTGCTATAAGGGATCAGGTATACGGGGAACCAGTGTCAAGACGCATGCGTGGAAACACTAGCAGAATTTGAACGGAAATTGTGTATGCCCAAGACATTGGTTCTTACCTGCGCCAATTTTAGTAGCTGGGAATATTCCTGCCATGGCGGCGGTATTTCTGCATCATTATGAAAAAGCTTATACATCGCGAGGGAACTGAATATCCCTAATAAATTGTTTTGAGGAACCCACTTAGTACATTACCTTTCTTGGTTACTTTCATTGCGTTGTAAGTGTTCTTAAAAATCGGCTTGCTTATGAAGGTTCCTTCAAGGTATAGGTTTATCCTGTTTGGGAGGCATGGACATAAATACGCATGAAATAATTAAATTTTCCTTTTGAAAACTTACCTACTTCCAAACCAGAAGTATTGTCTCTGAAAACGAACACCATTTCGTGTTCGTGCATACACTAAATCGAATTTACACGTCATGGTAGTTGGTTTCGTCGTCTTCGCCGTCCATATTTTTGCACTTATGTCATAAAACTGCAAAAAAAAAGAAATTCGGCAGATTCCATGCCATGTAGGCAGTAGCTGACTATGCATCACGTTTTTCACTTTGAGCCAAGCGTGATGAGGTGGACAGACGTGTCTTTGCTAGTGTAGTAGTTGTGTGCACATCGTAAGCTTACCAGGCACGTCTACTACGCTGGAGTTTGAAGGTTAGCTTATGGTGTGAGGTAATGTCAGCGTTCGCGTTAGAGCAACACGCCAGTATTATCCAAACGAAGTGCATTTTACGGTGCGATGAAGCAAGTATCATACGCAACTTTTGTTGGCGTCTTCCTCCGGGATCGAGCAAATATAGCTTGCTTAATTATAGGAATACAAGGGTATTGTTTATTAGACTGATCTATAAGCGTAGCCAACGCTGAAACCACAATTGAACTTATCCCTACATGACGGCGGTATCGTAAGTGTACATGTGTAATGTTTATCGCCTTGTTAAAAAGAATATATAGGCGGCAGTGCAACCACGATTGCCGTTGAACCGATATTATACCTGCATAGGGTCTTTTTCGAAAGCAGTTTCAAGAGCTGGTGTGGCACTGGGGAGAGTACCTGACTGCCACGTAGAATGCTAGAGTTCGATTCCTACTGGGATGTGGTTTTTACTATTTGCATTCGTCGGCTCAACGCTGCCGGCGTCCATTCTTCTTAACCCTCTGCCGTTTTAATTACTAGTGTCTGTTCCCACCGTTCCTGTGAAGATATAAATTGTCAGTCTCCTGCGGCGGATACCACGCAAACTGCGGCCCAAGGTATACGGGCATGTGGCACACGTGTCTGGAGGAAAGGGTCTGGCGTACGCGACAAGACGTTGACATGATTTATGTCATGACCAGGCAGTCATATTCAATCATAATCATAAAATCCCCTTACCCGCCCATGCCAATTTTGGCCGACACCAAATTAAGGAGGCGATGTCGAGAGCATCAAGACCCATCGTATAGATAGATAGATAGATAGATAGATAGATAGATAGATAGATAGATAGATAGATAGATAGATAGATAGATAGATAGATAGATAGATAGATAGATAGAAACGCTCAAAGTGCATTTGGTTCGCTAAGGAATGCATCGCACTTAAAACAGCGCTTGCACGACGATATTCGTCTAGTATTTGGTCTATTGAAGCAAGGATCACAGTAGACACGTCTAGCCAGAACTCATGGAATACGGCAAAACCTTTCTTTGTTCAAATGATTATGTTCTTTGCTCTACAAGTGGCTGTTTGTCCGCCTACGCAATTAAAAATTTGATTGACTGCAGCTGTCAGGAGAGAAGTGTACATACAGGGACGGTCAGAAGTTCCCAGACCACGCTGCCATAAGCATATATGGGGCAGCAGCCTGGGAACATTTGCCCTCTGGTGTGAATGCGCCTCCATCGGCTCTTTCTTTTCAGCTATACATGAATATGACGGCGCTAAAAATAAAAAAAAAAGATATACATTACCTTTGTGATGTCTTCGTTCTCTTTGTAAATGGGAACCCTCTGGGTTTTAAGGGACGTCACAAGAGCAGCCAGTATAAATGCTATGAAGAGTCTCTGAACGGCCATAATGTCAATATCAAAGGACAGTTCAATTTTCTATGTGTATACGTTCATAACCAGTATAATATTCTTACATACCGATGCCTGTATATATTAGGAGACAGCACAAATGCTTTCTGCTCGTATAAAGAGGGTGTAGGGCGTAACAATGGTTTCAGTGCATTGTGGGCACTCCAGCTTTCTGAAAAAATAAATGCTAACACAGGGAAGCCTACAGTGTCTTGAAATGGGCAGGTAACCCAAGAGACAACGCTTAAATTAATTCCGAATAAACAAGTTCACTCTCTCTCTTTCGGTAAGACGAATGCATGCAGATAAATACCTGAAAAATAGCTGTCTATCCTGTGTTTTAAGGAATTCCTCGAAAACGAAAGTGGAACGTGTTTCAATTTATTCTGTAGTTATCCAGATTGTTATCAAATACAATTTCTGCAGTGTGTACTGCAAGCGGTCTTGCATGGTATATTTCGAGGCGATTGCACCCATGTTCACACACAGTGTCATATTTCCGCCAACCATCTTCGTCTTACTGCGTGTTGCCAGGTAGCCCGGTACGTTACAACGAGCTCAGTTTAGAGAATGAGAGAGGCACATTTCGTTGTATGCACTTTGAGCGTATGAAAACATCCTGATTTGCTGTTTCACGCACTGGTGTGCCTACCTGGTTCAATGCAATCATGACTGCGCCGTGCCGATACGCTTACTATGTGTTTCGGCGTTGTATTTGGCTGCAATATTCCTAAATGGTACTGCCATTCATGCCGAAGTGGGCAATATATATGACGCATTCGCGCCAGAAAACCAATTCGCTTGTATAGCGCAGTGATACGTTCTTCAATCTTCCGACATGGAAAGTCGTGGCGTTCAAGGTTCTGTTCTCCACTCGCACGATAGACGCGAGGTTTTCTTGGCGTCATTAGTGATGTTTCGGCTGAGATCAAGTGGCCGCCAGCTCAGTGACTCACCAGTGGTGCTAAGGAGTGGGTCCCGACCGCCAAAGTGAGTTAAGCAAAATGCAGCGGCTACTTCACCAAACAGTCCGGTGGTTTTACTTATGGGTGCTTTTGTGCATAGTCTTATCAATTTCGTGCATTAAAACTATTTCTCTGCTGCTCTGGCCACGCGTGAGCCAGTGGTCTTCTGGATTGACAGAACCATCCACCTTGGCTGAAGAACACTGTTTCGCTAAAGTTTAACATCTAGTTGCAAGCATTTTTCCAGCCCTAACCTAGGGCATGTGCTCGAGTCGCGAAGGGTGCCCTTCACAAGGCGCAGTAAAATGATGCGTATTAAGACCATTTCCCGCACTCCTCTTATACAGTGATATCTATGCGTTTCTGCTCATTCCGTGATTTCCCGCACTCCTCTTATACAGTAATATCTATGCGTTTCTGCTCATTCCGTGAGTGGGCTCGCCGATGTAGGTTAATATTCGTTTCCGAATACGCCGAGTGAGTATAGAAGGACATAGGGAATACATGGATATAGCACGCAATATTTCCTTGCTAATTGGGTTGATCCACGCACCTTGAGGGGAAACAGAGCAAACGGCAGAAAAAAGAGAAAAAAGGAAGTGCTGGTTCATTTAGCGCTATTTTGCTTACACCCGCTATGAATCTTTACCTACTTGCCCAGTGTTCGATGCTATTCAACGAATACACATGTGAAGGCTAAGCCAGAACAAGGATAACGAAAGCAGCTGATAGCGCTCTCTTGTGTGTGTCCTTCCGCTGTCTTTTTGTGCGTGCTATTGCGCCGTAATGTAGCAATCAAATTGAAACGTATGCCACGAAAAGCTTTAGTGAAATGTCTCTCTTAACTTTGACTATTCGTCTTGATTTGTAATCATGGATAATTATTATTATAAAGTAAAGATTTTTAGCTTAGTGCTGATAGCTGTCAGGCGAGCGGTACGCAAGTCATGGCAGCTACTCGTAGAGCTTGGTATCACTTGTTCGCACAGTAATAGTTCATTATGATGTAGTGCTAAGTATTCATAACATTGGGAGGGTCTGATTGTAATGTATCATACGAAGATGAAAAAAAAGAAGGCCTAATGCAGTGACAGTGCTACTATGTTACTTGGAGCTTTACAACGCTGTTGTTTAAATCTAGTAGGTCGTGTTTAGTTGGCTAGTGTGAAAACTATTGCAGATCAAGAGAGAATGTGCTTCTTGTATTGGGAAGAACAAAAAACCACATCTATATCGATAAGAATGCTCGTCGCCTCGCGCTCGGGAACATAATTTACTAGTTTGCGAAAAGTGTCAGAAACTGGCAGATTGCCCAGTTTTTCCAAAGCAATTGCGCATACTTCCATGCCACGTTTGGGAGGATCAGTTCGGATTGACGCAAGTATATTGTTTGTTTTTCATAATATTTTACTAACTTGACCTATATATTAAAGTGCCGGCGAGTTACCATGCGGCAGGTGTGCGCAGCTAATGTAATTGAGTTTGCTCCAGCGTCTTTGTACACGTACTGCAATACATCTGCTACGGAATTCCAATAAAAAGGCTCTTTGTCTGCCCGGCTTAAAATAGTTCGACTGTGTGTTCTGCAATAAAACCAGTGTCTTAGAACAACCTCCCATATTTTCAAGCAAGTTTTATCGTGGCAGCCTTGTGTAAATAACCAAGAACCACTATAGAACGACATCTTATTGTTGTCACACAAAAAGAAAATCTATTGTGAAGTAGCTTTGTGTTTTCTAATATAGGTCTGATAAACCTAATGGTTGCAAAGAATTGAAGAAATATTCACAGACAACTTCAAAAAGTGACTTTCAAAATTACTGTTTGAAGTCGAGGTTTTGACGGAAGCCCGTCTGGTCGGGAAGTAACATGATAGAAATAAAAGAAGGACACCGACCATGAAAAGGAATACAAAGAAAGACGTTTCGGCTCCCCTGACGGGAGCCTTGTTCACAATGACAGATTGTTCACAGCCTTGTTCACAATCTGTTCACAAGTACCCTGCCCTGAACAAGGCTCTCGTCAGGGGAGCCGAAACGTCTTTCTTCGTATTCCTTTTCATGGTCGGTGTCCTTCTTTTATTTCTATCAAAATTACTATTTGTTTTTGTTAGCCGCGGAGTTTGTGGCGACTAGATTTCTTGAACCTTGTCTATGTGTTTCCTAGTGGCCTCCGAAATTCTACCTGATTAACATCTAACCATCTTGTGCAAGCGTGAACCCGTTTTTGTTTACCCTGTGATATTCCTCGCGCTGTTTTTTCCCCATGGAATTCGTGGCATGCATGACGAGATCAAAGCATCGTGATTTTATTTTTACTATTTTTGTTTCAAAAGAACATTCTTGATTGATCGCTGGTAAGAGCGGTTGATTTGTCTGTTCCGCAGTTTGTCGCGTTCTCAAAGCATCAGATCATAAAGGTAGCTGAAAGCAAACCTAGTGGTTTCTTCAAGAAGTACCCTGCCCTTACTAACACACTAGATAAAAACGAAGAGAAAAGTACATTTATCACACGATCATTAGTTTTTAACATGACATCTTTGCCTTTCATAATCAACGATCATCCACTCCATAAGTCTTGCCATGATTGTGATTAGCATGTGAAGCCTCCATCGTGCTTCTTTAACCTTCAGAAAGATTTTTGCTGATTCATGTATACTGCATGTTAATAGACATGTGTCGCCTATATAAAGTAAGGCTCTAATTGTTCTTCATCCCGAATACTGAATATCCAAAAAATTACGCCCACAATTGCTTTTACTCTTTTCTGTCACGCAATAAATCGTGTGGTACGTGCAGTATCCTTAATAGCGCGTTTGAACTGGATAAATGGAAAGCGGCCCGAGTTAGCATTCTCCTCTTTTCAGTGCGCAGTCATTGCTTGCGCGTTGTCAACGAAATATGCTGCATGGATTTGGTATTTTCGTGATTACAAAAAGCTTTTCGTTCGCAAGTACATAGTCTTATTGCTATCTTATCATGTACTCCGTATCCTAAATGACTGTGTTTATTAACGCGATCGCGTTAAAGAGCTCGTTTCGTAGAAATTGCGGCGTCGGTGTCGGCGCCGGCGTCGTTGGTTGTGAGCGAAAAATCATCATGTTGTCCGTGACCGAAAAATCGAGAAAGATGCAAATAAAATAAATAATAAAAATTTTTGGGTCTGAGTAAGCATCAAACCCAGGTCGTCTGCGTGGCAAGCACGTGTTCTACCACACAGCCACGCCTCTGCTTGGAAATGCAGTGAAAAGAACTTCCTCTGCTTGGAAATGCAATGAAAACAACGTTCATGCTTCACAAACACACGCATCCTGTATATAGGCGTCGCAACATAACATGTAATATCGCAATATTATTGCGTGGTTAGAGCGTACGTTGCGATCGGGCGTGAGAACATGTGACTATCATAACGACCAAAGCCGACCACCTATTACAAAAGGCACAGACGTTACTGCGCGTATTCGCTTAACACCACGTAATGGGTGCATTGCAAGTATGCACTAAGTGGTTGAAGTACGCAATTAGGTGAGCGCGAAAACACGCATGCTGCAGTTAGAGAACAAATGCTAAACTCACGTATATTTCCAAGCAAATACTGGTGACGCTGGGTGCGACGGCAAACGCACTTATGTGGTGGGTCGGTCCCCTTCTTAGAAGCCAAGAGTGACCAGTAAGGTAATACAACAACATCGAAGGTGGCTGCACTGTCCTACCAATAAGCGTAGAAAGTTTTCATAAAGCTTATGACAATGTACGGATCCGTCGTGCTACGTCGCCCATGCCCAGGGAGCAGACAGCCACCAAGGCGGAGCTTTTGCTGTAAGCGTAAACCACAACCTTACCACATTTTCAACTATACATATTTATTTCTGGTGTATGAATTGCATATAAGACGTTCGAACGTCAACGTCGTAGATGTGTCGGATCACCTTACCCTTGGATCTTCAAAAAGTTTACGTTTTTACATTTTTTGACTGCTTCCGAGTACTTTGGCAGCTACTGTTATATAGAGTCGTAAGAGTAAGTCCTTTCGAAAGCTGCTGAAACTTCTGAATGCAACTTGCTTTTTGGACTTTCAACTGCGGTTTGCTTTACCCGGAGATCATAGTATTTGGCTGAAATAGACAAGAAGCGCGCCAGAATACTTGAAGAACTCATACGATAGCTTAGCGCTTACAGCATAGCATTGCTACCAACACGGTGCGGCATTCATTTCCGAACTAAAGCGGCTCGATTTCACAAGGCACCATCGCGAACCCTTTACGCACTTAGGTGTAAATGCACGCTTCGAAATTACGCGTCAAAACATTTATTGCTGAATTAAAAGGTTGCGCAAAAAAGTGACACGTTCTCAGGTCTCTTTTTTGGAGCAACCGTTTAATCCCAAGTATGTTTAACACACTAGGCGAAGAACGAGTTCTGCTCGAGTTAATCAGGAGGCACCGATTACGTTTCCCTTGTAATGATAGACTAATATTGGCGGTTAAGACGCCAGATATTATATTAAATTCAATTACAACTCTTGTTGTGTGTGTGCCTTTTCAATTGTTTTGTATTGGTCTAAAACTTTCAAGACCAATCTTCGGAAATTTGCTGTTTTAAAGCTTCACATAATAGCAGGCATGGTATTTTGTCGCTTTAAGTGCCATCTGCCTAAATTGAACATCTCTGGCAGATTTAGACTGCTATAATAATGGCTGAGATTTATTAGGCGTTAGCAACCACACCAACTCGAATATGTAATCAGTCGATCATTAAGACGTCGCTCCTGCATTACTTTGTTAATTGTTGGTATATGTCGTTTTGACATTGCAATTTCATCCGTTTTGGAGCAGCACAACGATGAAAGCACCACACGCTTTTGTTACACACAGCACACTTGCGACAGCCATGAGACTCAGTAGTCGAATTTCTATTGTAAGCTTCGTTGCCAAGTAACATTTAATATTCAACTTTCTGCCCCTTACTTCCAACACACATTTTTCTTGTGCAAACAAAGTAAGTTTCCAGAAGTTTCTGAATGTGAATCGCACGTAGTTACAAATAATTTTTAAATTTCTTCGTCATGCAGGAACACGAGCTTCATTATTATGCAATACATGTGAATTCTTTACTTGAAACTCTAAAAGACAAACCCGGAGATACAGGCAAAGTATACCGGTGTTGATAAATTACCTATCTGGCAACCGACAATGTAATACCTAATCAGCCCTTTAAAATAGCAACAAGATGGCAAGTTGGGCCAGTTGGTTTACGTTCATCTTTCAAAATATGGTTGAAGCGCACCGACAAAACAGGTAGAAGCAGACAGGACAGCGCTGTCCTGTCTGCTTCTAACTGTCTGTGTTTTCTCGGTGTGCTTCAACCAAACCTTTAAACTAGCCGCTTCAAGTGCAGTGCGTCTATGATTTTCAAGTCTCATCTGTGTGGTCAAATTAAGTGCGGTCGTCATAAAATCAGTTTGCTGAGAGAGATGTAAAGATGGAGAAATGCATCTGAGCGACCGTATACTGCAGATACGTAAGTTCGGAGGTCCTTTCAGTAAGAAGAGAAGTTCCCGTAAAAAGACTGATAAAATTGTCGCACAAGTTGGGACGCGTAAAAGAGTCCAAACACGAACATCTTCTCTAGTAGAAGGGGTCACAGCTTCGTGAACTAAATCGCCGCGAGGTTTCTGCCTTCTTTGAGACATGCAGTAATGCCGCCGAGGCAAGAGCTGCGCGCTAACCACTAACTGAAACCTTGCATCTGGTTTACATTTTTACCACGGAGCTCTTTGCACCAACATACCGGGTGTCCCACCTATCTCTAACCAAGGGTTCAAAAATATAATATCAGGGGCAGGCGATTGAAATCAGTTGCATATTGCCGACAGCCAGCTTGAGCACTACAGAGAACTTTTGTCTTGTAATTATTCAATTCATTAATTGGGATTATTTAATTAAATTATTAAATATTGACTTTAGGCAAGAAATGAGACTTGCAAAGTTCGAGAGCGCACTCACAGAAGTTGAGGGAGTACTTGAAGAGCAGGGCAACTGCATTACTCTCGCCAGAATTCTTTAACTCCGTGGGGGAGTAGTGCAGAGTTAGCCGCCGAACGTACTCTTTCCTTGAAGGAAGAGTAAAAGAGGCTGCGAACGCTCTGCTACTCAGACGGAGTTCCCAATCTATGCAACTCTCGTGCCGATGCGGCGTGAATGGGGTCTGGTACTCCGTCCTTAGCAATGCATCTGACCATGGCGACGCCTCAAAGCAATATAACTGTCTCGTAACCATACGCCTTTGAGCGTAGACGCCACAGATGCAAGTTTATTGCGTGAACTTAGTAGAATAACTTTCAGTGATAACAAAAGTATGGTTTTGAGATTGTGAACGTTTCATTCCGAAAACGCCAACAGCGGCACCTTAGAAGCAAGGAGCAGCGCCAACTTGTAACTCGTCGCCAAAAATTAGTTTATGGCACAGGCTAATTGCCACTAGAGTAACGTAGACACTCGAGACATTCGTAAAAAAAAGAAAAACTGCCTTACAAAAAAGAAAAAAAAAGACTTCACCAGCAGAATTCGACCTCGCCACCTCCCGATTACCAGGCGAGTACTAGCTCTACCACCACGCAACGTCTCACAGCGCTGACTACACCGTAAACAAACTGATGAAAACAAAACAAGCCGTTTCGCTTCACGGGTCGCATTCTGAACACAGACGCGATTGTCTTTCCCAACTAAACCTTGCGTCTTCATGAGATTAAAACTGCCGCCAGCCACGCATGACATGCGGCTATGGCCAACAGCGCCAACTTTCGTTCGGAATCATAACATGGAAAACAAAATATACAAAAATTACAAGGATCTGGGGCGGATTATCAGCTGTTACTGCCGAGTACAAGAGCCGTTTCTCGCTCTTTCCGTTGGTTGACGTGCACAGAAGCTTTATGTCGACTGTAATGTAGTTCGATAAGTACGCGCGTATTTTAATTGAATAATCTGTATTTTCTTGTGCAAGCGATGATATGCTAGTGCAGCAGCTGTGTCAGTGTGCAGATAACCGATCGCTAAAAATCAAAATCAAATTGAATGCGCAGGAAAGTATGCCTTCATGTTACTTCAATAAGGCGTACCAAGTGACAAGCCTGTGTTTTCACGTATGAGTCAGCGAAGTGCCGGGGAGTGCGCCCGGCGGCTATCTGCGGCGGCCTGTGTGCACTGGTTGAAAGCGCGTCGCATCGACGCTCATCGCTCCTTGTGCGGACACCGTACGCAAGAACCAATGGTTCAGTCAGGTTAATCGATGCCAAGGCTGTACTGTACAGTCATTATTACTCCGCGGAATCGCGTATCATTAAGCCCAGAAGCGCCGATGACATGTAGACGAACTCGGCCGGTACACTAGGCCTACCTTCGCTGGCCCGATCTCGGCGCAGGCGGCCTGTGTGCACTGGCTGAAAGCACGTCGCATCGATGCTCATCGCTCCTTCTGCGGACACCGTACGCAAGAAACAATGGTTCAGTGAGGTTAACCGATGCCAAAGCTCTACTGTACAGTCATTATAACTCATCGGAATCGCGTATGATTAAGCCCAGAAGCGCCGATGACACGTACACGGACTCGGCCGGTACGCTAGGCCTACCTTCGCTGGGAGTCGTACTCGTACGGGTCGTATTTGGTTGGCCCGATCTCGGCGCAAGTGGCTCGCGAAGGTTGAGGTTTGCGCATTTCTGAAGCCTCTTACTATCCCATTAAAGTGTAGCCGAGGTAAGCAAAACTGTAAGAATTGCCAGAGATGCGCTTGAGTTGTAGTTTTGCCGACCGGCGTTGTTTTTCTGGCGTACTTGTAGTACATGCCGCAGCACCGCAAATCGGATCGGACGCCGGATCGTAACGTTCGTAGATTATTCCTCGGCCAGCTCTGCTGAAAGATTGTCCCAACTATATTTGTAAGCGCGTAGCTACAGCTCTCAGACTTAGGCATTAGCGGCTGAACTACATTGAGCCGATATGACAGAATGCCAGCTGATAATTGAAATTTAACGAAAATTGCATTGATTGTTATGTAGTTTTATAGTAAAAGGCAGACGTGCCTACAGTGATCCTAACGATCACCAGATACTTACACGGGCTCGGCGTATGTTTGTCTTTCAATACGCACAATAGAGATGTTGCGCCACCGGCACTAGAAGGGGGCCAGACATCATGGGTATATATATACCGGTTGCTGAACATAAGGTTGTCCGTAGCGCGAGCGGTATATGTTCAGTGTTGCTGTGTTGTGTACGATTGTAATGTGTGTGCCTATGCTTGTCCCGTATATGTGACGTAAGCTTAAAAAATCTCAGCCTGTTCACTGTTAGATTGTAAAAAATGCTCGACAATTATTATTTTTTTTAGATTAGTCCTAGCAGAAAGAGTGATTCTACTCTTGGAGGGAGTTGATGCACTCTAGCCAGACCAGATTATAAAATTCTGTGAGAGAGTAGCGTAACTCCCGCAGAGAGTGTATGCACTCCATTTCAGAAGCGTGACTTTACTCTGGCGAGAGAGCTTGTTCACTCTCGCTCAGCCAGGGTACCATAACTCTGTCGGGAGAGTGTGCCTACTCTGTGCAACAGAGAGTTCTCAGCACTCCTGAAAAGAGAGTGAAATATGGGACAAGCGTTTACTCCCGCAAAGGGAGTCGCTAGCACTCTCTTGGGGCTGTGAGTGCGTCTTCAGAAACCCCCATTGCATTATTTGCGATAAATAAAGTCTCACGTGTACCATTTTTTTTCCAAACTGCAAGGAAAGCCCGCGAAATACAAAAAGCCACGTGACTAGCGCATTCGTGTGCCGCGGCGATGCTGCTCTCAGCCGTGGTTTGAGCGAACGAAATCAGCTGCTGCCGCGATTCGCCGGCTGCGTTGCAGCGGTAGGCCGAGAAGTAGACGGTGGTTTCTTGGCCCTTTGCCAACCATTTGGCGTGCGTGACGGTGCAAGTTGTAGCGAGCGCGCGTCAGGGCAGCCTCCACAATTTCCCCTAGCGTCTACTCCTTGTGACTGTACAAATTGGTGGTGTTGCTATACAGAGAAACACCTCCACAATCATGACAGTGGAGAGACAGGTGCAAGCTAGCATGGCCTTTCAGAGAATTATTGTGCTCACGCAGGTACACATTAATGCAGCGCCGTCTGCCTAACATACACAAAGCCTCAAGAAAGTGGGATCGAGTGCACCACAGAAGTACAGCATGATATGTAATCATTGGCATATCTCATTCGAAAGTCAGGTTCCTTTACGTTCACTGACGTCAAGACGTCAATGATGGCGCTATCCCACCCGCTCAATGAACTTTTTTAACAAGACATGTAGTTTTCAGGGCTCCAGCACAAGCTGACGCCACCTGTCAGTCAATCTGGACCACAGCTGTTCCTGCAAATTCGGACGTAGATGCTACTACACAAGTGCGCACAGACGCTAGTGGTCACGACATTGATGCAGTTCTGGCCCAAACTCAATTGGGCACTGTTCTCGTTAATGCGTACGCAAGTGATTTTGTTTCTAAGTCTGAAAGCAGCTACTCTGTTATAGTACGGGGATGCATGTATCGGTGGTTTCGAAATTCCGTCCTTGCTTGTATGGCCAACCTTTCTGTGTTCATGCAGATCACCACGCAATATTTCGGTTTTCGTCACTGAAGAACGCTTATAGACGACTTCGTCGTTCAGAATTGCGTCTACAGCAGTACTCCTGCTTGCTTCTTTACAATTATGGACGCCTGCATGAGGTCGGCGATCGCTTGTCCCACTACCCCGTTGGGCCTCAGGACAAATAAGTCGTAGAGTCTAGCCCCATATTCACGTCTATGTCTCAGTTTATTCAGATTGGTGACGCAAAATGTCGCGATGCTTCCTTGCGATCACTCAATAACCGCCACAAATCGGCGCCTAACGACACGTCAATGCGCTAGTTCGTTCTCTTGAACTGCACGGTATGTCGTCCAGCCAAATGGTCCCTAGTCACTTACCGTTGTGCCTAGGCATCTGCGTTCAACAGTGCTGCATGAGCGTCACGACGAACCAACTGCCAACCACCTGGGTGTATCTTGTACGGACGATTGTGTCCCGATTCAGCTTCTCTTTGCGTGGTCTCGCCCTGTCCGTTCGGCGTTACGGGGCCTCCTGCGATAAATTCCCACGTCGGGAGCGACCTGTCGCAAGCCCTGCTGGACTGCCACCGCTTAACGTCCCGAAAGCACATTTCTTACTGGTGTAGACCTTTCAGGTCGCTTCCTCAGTCACAATTTGGCAACAAATGGGTCGACGTTGCTATCAACCATGCAACCAAGTATGCCATCAGACGGGCACACCCATGAGCACTGCTACTAGCGTTGCACATTTTTCGCTTCACTATGTTATCATAAACCACGGCGCTCCTAGCCAATTTCTCCGAAATCGTTGTCCTCAGTAGTAGCCTCACGACGCCGCTGGTTGTTTATTTTTTTATGTGCTCCATAACTGTGATCTAACGTTACCGTTGCACACCCTACTTTGGCTACTACACTGCCGCCTAGCAATGATGTACGGAATAAAATCGTTCATTCCGACCACGTGCGTGACATCAGCCGCTGCGCTGTGGGGTTCATAAGACACCCACATGACTAAACGACATCTGGCATGTGGATGTTCATTTCTCTCCCGGTTTCCTAGTTCTCCTGTGGTGTCCAGTTCGCCGTGTTGGCTAGTCAAAAAAATGTTGCAGTGGCTTAGCTCGGCTATGCCAGGACATACGTAGCGTTAGCAAAGGTTCAGCTGATTATTCTTAGCTTTCCTGATTGTCTAGATTGTCTAGGATTAGCTTGATTATCATGCTTACTGCTGCTCCAATGACACACAAACACGGCATACGTATTGTGTGGCACATGTATATTTTCGCTCAACGTCAGGTTGCTTCTCTATTGCCACAAAGACGGCTTGGTGATCAGTGAAGTAACACGCTGCCGTCTCTATGGCCCCAACACAGTATTCTGTTCATTCTTTCTACCTTCAACCGCTTATTGCCAGGCAACTACTTGGGGATCCGATGAGTCACGCTTCTCCGCTCTTCTGCGCCCTTGAACAGCATTTGTGCTCTCCTTCTCCATGGCTATACCACACTGGCAAACGCCAGTCAGAAGCGCAGCGGCTCCAGCGCAGTGTCAGACGGCGACTGCACAGCGAAGGCCAATAGCTGCGCGCGCGCGCCGGCGCCAGTGCGTCTACCACGGCTACGACGTCACTCCTCTGGAATGTGCAGACCGGCGGCGGTGAGTTGCGCGCGGCGGCGGCGGAGTGCGCGGGAGATGGCTCCGGTGCGCCAGCTGTGTGACATCACTGATCCTCGCGCATGCGCAGCACGGCTCTTGATGTGCCGCGCGAAACGGGTTTGGCTAGGCCAGTGTAGCTAACGGTACAAAAGGCTGCTATCTTGGTACATTGTTCTTTACCTTATCATCCGCGAGGCAACGTACGTCATCTACGAGATTGTTCGTGTCTCTGAGAATGCCCACCTGCAAGCACACCAGAGGTGTAGCCACGTTTTTTTTTCGAGGAGGGGGAGATGGGGGGGCTTTAACGATACTTTATGCATGTCTATGCATGCGTTTTTATGTCTGCGTGTACATAAACATATAAAGTCTAAAAAGACTAGCGGGTGGCACCCCTTCCCTGGCCACACCAGTGAATCCCACCCAGTGACAGCGCACGTCAGTAGACAAAGCACTGCACCCTCGTCCTGATGACTATGTTTAAAGCGCATCGGCATGATGCTTCTAACGCCGGGGGCAATTTTATATGGCCATTGCACAGTTCAAGGCTAAGACGTTCTGCCTGCACAGACGGACAGGGACAGACCTGTCTGGTGCTCATGCTATCCTCCATCTTGGTCTATGCTGTGTACATCGGTGTAAATACGGTTGTAAGTTGTCCCACGTGAGGTCATTTTGCAAAGCAATATAAAAGTCTTCTGCCTAATTAGCAGCTGTAAGTGTAAGAGGAAAAGCGTATTGTAGGCTGTGCTATCTGATTGTGTTATGTGTATGCTGATTGTGTGTGTGCCCTTATGCTCCAACGGATCACGCTTCCGCTTTACAAAAATGGATGCTGATGTAGTCGGGGGGTCTGTCCATGGGACTTGAGCCAGCCATGTCGCAGGGAGAAGTCGAGCAGAGTAGCCGGAGCTGACAACAGGAACGTTTTATTTACAGTATTTACATGGTAGCGTGTTTTTACATGATGCAGGAAGAAGATGAAGCGTCTCGGTGCTCGCGTTTTAAGGCCTTAGCCTTCCCAAGATTCCCTGCACGGGAAAACAATAAAGTCCAGGATAGTCCAAGCGAGACGATGTCTTCAACTCCGCCCCAAAATGGGAAGATCAAACACCGCCTCCTTCCCAACCCTGGAAAGAGGGAAGAGGCACGCCCAGTTCGCCCGTCGGCGAGGGAGAGGAGTGCACAGGACGCAATACGGCCTCGCACTGCACTGCACAATGACCTGGCCGAGGTGACGCACATTCCTGTAAACCAGCCGTGTAGTCGGGTGCAGCGATGACTCCTCGACAGCGGCTGCGACGCAAGTGCCTCCCAGGCGGCTGCCACGAAGGAACCCTCGGAGTGTGGGAAACGTGTCTCCCAAGTTCTCGGCTGATTGTTCGGTGCGTCGCGTAGCACGATGAACAAAGCAAGCAGCCTCGCCTGCAAACAGCCCCTCCTAGGCCATACCGTCAAAGTCGGTCAGGTGAGTCGAAAGGGGTTTGACGAGATGCGCCGACGGCCCTGAAGGATTCAGAGCAGGATTGCCATGTTGTCGCCGCTACTGCTGCTCTTCGGGGAACGCTGACCCGGGAATAAAGCAGGGCAGACTGACGAAATAATCCTGCTCGTCCGAGTGGCGCCAAGCCAAAAAGTCCGATCATAACAGCCCGTCCGCCGCCCCAGGAGGTCTCGAAGGGGATGCAGCAACAAAGCACTCCGTAGAGACCGTAGACGTCCTTGAATTCGTTGACGCGTAGGTTGACCCCATCTTTGGACCTGAGCAACGGCTTGCAAGCACCGGAAATGAACCAGGCAAAACCCGGGGCACAACAAACAGAGAGCACTCGACTGACCTTGAGAAATGCCAGGCTACATTTTCCGGTGAAAACTCCCTCAAAAATTACAATTTAACTTTCGCTCGTGAAAGTCACGGATTAGTTAACAAAGTCATAAGAAACTCAGACACTCTTGTAAGTACGAAGCAAATCAAAAGCCTAACGTTTTGTATCATTTCCAGAGAAAGCCACGTACATCTTTTAAGGCACGCAGGTGCTACGGGCGTCAGAAGAACGAAATGAAGTGATTAATACAAAACACTAAATACATGTTAAGAAAACAAAGCGCTAAAGGTGTGTTACGTACACAGAATGCAAATAAAAGGTGTCTAAAGCTACACTGGTGTTAAACGGAAAAGCACGGCTGGGACCAACAGCGTTTCCGCTATCGTGCCCAACAACGTGGTCCAAACACACCTCAGCTTTTGCGACATGGCAAATTTTGCCCCACAGAAATTAGCCGGCAGCACGCGATTGCCCCGGAACATCCCTGAGATAGCTCAAACACTCCTTCCAACTGAAGGAAAAGGCAACAATGCCTACTAGATAGGGAGGTGCGTAACCTTCGTTACCCTCCAATACACTGTCCATAATTCGGAAGAAGCAGAACGATGCGTGCTTTAAGCCGAATGTAAGTACAAGAACTGGCCCTGGGTCCTCGTGAGGCACCGAACGCAAGGAAAACAAAGCAGCCGGCAAACAGGCCTTCCAGTCTGTCACGCTGACAGCACATAGCCCTTCTGAATGATGCAATACTAGGCCGGACTCCCGTTTTTCCTTGAGCCTCATTAGAGGGGTTCCCAGTGACTTGAATACTTCGTAACGAGCGCATTCGTCGCGGCTATCAACTTGTGAATCTGCCTGAATCGCGCCTCGCTTCATCTCAGGAGCGGATTCACCGGCCGTCGAACGCATCAGAACTTTTGCCGAATGGTCACCAAAACAAATGCCCTTCAAAAGCATATCCCAGTGATTCGAAATCAGGTAGGGATAATGCTTAGGCAGGTTTTGTGACCCGGCAGCATCAGTCACGGACAGTCCGAACGGCCCCTCCGTCTCCACGCGGGCCAGCGGAAAGCGCATTCCGTCCTCTCCAACTATCGTTTCCGTCTCGCCACCCGCGCTTTCGTAGTGCCTTTCAACTAGCGGATCAGCATTTAACACTACCTGAATAACGCCGCGCTTAATCTCAGGAGCGGATTCACCATCCGTCGGACGCATGAGAGCTTTCGCCGAATTGTCACCAAAACAAAGGCCCTTCTTTATCAAAATCATATCCAAGTCATTCGAAGGAAGATAGGGATCATGCTTGAGCAGGTTTTCTGACACGGCAGCCTCAGTCACGTGCAGTCCGAACGGCCCCTCACTCTCCACGCAGGCTACAGGCAAGCGCACACTGTTCTCATCAACCATGGTTTCTTGTGACGATGCTGTCTCGCCACCTGCGCACTGGTCGTGGCTTTCAACCAGTTGATCAGTAGCGCTTTCTGCTCTTTCAATCTCAGGAGCGGACCTACATCCTGTCGGACGCGTAAGAACTTCAACCGAATCGTCACCAAAACAAAGGCCCTTCTTTCCCAAAAGCATATCCGAGTCATTCGGAGAGGGATCATGCTTGGGCAGGTCTTGGGACACTGCAGCCTCCGTTGCGAGCAGTCCGCACGGTTCTTGACTCTCTACGCGGGCTAACGGCAAACACACACTTTTCTCCTCAACTACTTGCCGTGTGCACGCGCGTTCACCTGTGGTCACTTTATCTTTCACGGAGTAGGGATGTACTGTACTGATTGTTGCGGCTGAGTCCCGCAGTAAGTTACATTGAGTTTCCTTCGAAACTAACTCACGAGCGCGGGATTTCAATTGCTCCAGATTACTGTCGCGGCTGTCCACCATAAAGAGAACATTTCTAGGCTTTCGGCAGCCGATCGAAAGGTGACCAGGCTCTCGGCAACGGTGGCAGACGACCGGCTTTCTAGCCTTAAACGCCTTTTGTTTCTCTTTATCTTTTGAGCAGCTCGCTACGCTTGTGGTCTCGACAGGAATATCTTTCATTTTCTTATCAGAGGGTGCTCTCCCGTTAATCGGGTTACTTGATGCCTGTAAAATTCCTAACGCTAATCGTCTTTTCTCAAGTATCCTGTCTTCCTCGGCTCCTTTCCTGGCCCTCTCAGCCAATCTTTGCTTTCTTTCGGCCTCTTTTTTTCTGTTTTTCAACTTCTTCCCAACACTCCTCAATTTCGTCATCTTCCGCGCCGCACTCCTGTATTGCCCTAATCAGCTGCGGCTCTCTGTCACCTCTCCCCACCTCAATTCCCAGCTCTTCACAAAGTAGAAAGAGGTCTGGTTTCTTTAGCTTCGTCACCAACTCCATGGTTTTCACGAGTGAGGACTTTCTTACACGCCGTGACGTTAGGAAGCGAACAAGCGAAGCCTACACGCACGGTAAAATTACTGCCGGTTTAGAACATGAAAGCTAAAACCTGGTGAATAGCTGTGACGTATGGTAGCGGTACAACGAAGCCTATACGCACAGAAGTTTCAACCAGTTTTAGAAAAACACAAAAGCTAAAACCTGGCAAATCTCAATGAAAGTCAAGCACTCACCATCGCTGAGGCCCGAGTCAAGCATGGGACATCCCACCGCTGCCACCAGTTGATGTAGTCGGGGGTCTGTCCATGGGACTTGAGCCAGCCATGTCGCAGGGAGAAGTCGAGCAGAGTAGCCGGAGCTGACAACAGGAACGTTTTATTTACAGTATTTACATGGTAGCGTGTTTTTACATGATGCAGGAAGAAGATGAAGCGTCTCGGCGCTCGCGTTTTAAGGCCTTAGCCTTCCCAAGGTTCCCTGCACGGGAAAACAATAAAGTCCAGGATGGTCCAATCGAGACGATGTCTTCAACTCCGCCCCAAAATGGGAAGATCAAACACCGCCTCCTTCCCAACCCTGGAAAGAGGGGAAGAGGCACGCCCAGTTCGCCCGTCGGCGAGGGAGAGGAGTGCACAGGACGCAATACGGCCTCGCACTGCACTGCACAATGACCTGGCCGAGGTGACGCACATTCCTGTAAACCAGCCGTGTAGTCGGGTGCAGCGATGACTCCTCGACAGCGGCTGCGACGCAAGTGCCTCCCAGGCGGCTGCCACGAAGGAACCCTCGGAGTGTGGGAAACGTGTCTCCCAAGTTCTCGGCTGATTGTTCGGTGCGTCGCGTAGCACCCCTACTGAAAAAACTTATATACTATCATATAGGATCCGTATGGTTTCATACCGGACCCAATAGGAAATGTATAGGACCAATATGGTGGTATATAGGATCCACATAGGACCGATGCAGGACCTACATGGTGGTATATAGGACCTAGATAGGACCTGTACAGGACTTACATAGGACCTATATGTGGTATATAGGACCTAGATAGGACCTGTACAGGACTTACATAGGACCTATATGTGGTATACAGGACCTAGATAGGACCTGCACAGGACTTACATAGGACCTATGTAGGAATTGTGGGGTTGGTATGGGGGGTCCCATCAAGCACAATATAGGACCTAATCAGGCTGAATGGGGGCCCTATATAGGACCTGCGCGGTTGGTCTATGCCACCCACAAGTCAATACAGGACATTAATAGGACTTATTAGACTGAATATATAGAGCACGTATCACATTTTTTTTTGCGTTGAAGGACATGAAAAACCAAAAGTTTATCAGCTCAATTAGATGGCTTTATACCTTTTAATGAAATAACCAATTTTAATTAGTATATATAATGAATTCAAGTATATACTAAAGTATATTTATTAGATAAGTACGGTATATCAGATGATTACCAAAGTATTTCAATTTCGATTGTAATCAGCCTGGTTGCACACATGTTTAAGTACATATGCACAATTTATGCTATCTCTGCAAAAAAAATACAAATATTGCATATGTGCAACCGATAATCTTTTTTTTAATTTGTAACGTTAAAGAGTGAGTATGTAGCTGTATCAGGCATGATGGTCACTAATAGTATAATATCCATGTGAACGGTTTCCACAATATTAAGATAGCTTTGAGCTTGCTCCTGCCTTCTAATACCTTAGTATTAGTGTCAGGGTCCAATTTATGTGTGTCCTTGCCATTCATCACATTTCTTCATTCCTCAGCCATTCCCATGACATTTTAACAGATTTGGATATTCAAGCACTTTGTAAACAAAATTTTCAGTCCATGTAGCAAATAACTTCCCATTACCTGAACCACACAAAAAAAAAATTAAAGACAAAACCAGATTTGTGGGATAACAACAGGTTTGTTTGGACAATTGTTCATGAGTTAGATTCAGGAGTCATACTTCTACTCAGTAAAACTAGTACACAAAGCCCAATAAAAAAAAAGTTTCACGGTACTGGTGTTCTTCAAATAAAAGTACCTCGAATTTTCAGTTGAAATTTCCACACAATGCTTCAAATGGCTCATCCGAACATTTGCGTGGCACAAGCTTGCTCATTCGTGTTCAGTACTTGGCTTTGTTTATCGCTCAGAAGTTGCACAACATCCCATAATTCTCGATGTTTTGTTTCACGTGCTTCCATCTCAACCTTCAAAAGCATCTTCTTGTACGTATGCATGAAACCGTGACCACCACACAACTACGTGTCACCTTAGTCGTGTCCTTGAAACAGGAGTAGCTTGAATTTTCATCTCAAGTTAACACATAATGCTTCAAATGGCTCATCCGAACTTTTGGTTGGCACAAGCTTGGTCGTTCGTGAACGATACTTATTGTTTGTTATCGCTCAGAAGTTCCTCAAGAGCACATAATTCTCAATGTTTTGTTTCACGAGCTTCCATCTCAGCCTTCAAAAGCATCTTGTTGAATGTATGTGTGAAACCGTGACCACCAGACAACTACGTGTCACCTTAGTCGTGCCCTTGAAACAGGAGTAGCTTGAATTTTCATCTCAAGTTAACACGTAATGCTCCAAATGGCTCATCCGAACTTTTGGCCGGCACAAGCTTGGTCGTTCGTGAACGATACTTATTGTTGGTTATCGCTCAGAAGTTCCTCAAGAGCACATAATTCTCAATGTTTTGTTTCACGTGCTTCCATCTCAACCTTCAAAAGCATCTTCTTGTACGTATGCATGAAACCGTGACCACCACACAACTACGTGTCACCTTAGTCGTGTTCAATTAAAGTAACAACAAAGTTTTACTTTAAAATGAAGAGTCCCGACGTTTCGGGTCCAGCTCGGACCCTTCTTCAGGGGTGACTGAGTGGCACCAGGGATCAACAGAGTTTTTGGCGCCTTCTTCTCAAGGCGGGGGGTGACGCTTGTTTTCACCGACGTGCCGTAGTCCATTGTAGTAGACACTCGGGAGCGCGCCAGCCGACCGGTTCAGGTTTCCAGGAGTTGCCTGAATATGCCACGGCTCCACGAAAAGCCGCTTGTGGAAGCTGATTTCACAGTCGACGACGCGGGAGTTGTTAAAGGCGATGCGGTGGTCGTTGACTTCGCTGTGCTCTGCCAGCGCGCTCCTTTGTCGGTCAAACTTGCGGACGTCGTTCCGGTGCTGTCGCAGCCTCTCTGAAAGGTTTTTTGTCTCGCCCACGTACGACGCGCCACAATCCGCACAAGGGATAGAGTAGACCACTCCTTGCGCTTTCTCTTTAGGTGGCCTGTCTTTTGGGCGCGGGAAGAAGCGGCCGAGAGTAGACGTTGGCTTATGCGCCACTTTTATTCCCTGCTTCGAGAGAACACGTGCGAGCGCTTCGCTGGTGCCCTTGACGTAGGGAATGCAGACGCGCCCATGCTTTGGAGGCGACGGGTCAGTGCCCTCTTGAAGGGGTCGGGGGGAACGGGGCCTGGCGGCCTGCAACTCTCGCAATGAAAGCTTTAGAGTAGCCGTTGTTTAGGAGGTCGGATCTGATCTTCTGTTCCTCATCTGCCCGTTTATCCTCCGAAGAACAGACCCTCTGTGCACGGGTGAGTAGAGATGATACCACCGCTGCCTTATGGTGGAAAGGGTGATTGGAACTAGCGTCGAGGTAGCGACCGGTGTGAGTTGGCTTCCGGTACACCGAGAATTGCAGCAAATTTCCCATCTTTGTAACTAGGACATCAAGGAACGGCAAACAGTTGTTTCTTTCCCGTTCCACTGTGAACTGAATGGCCGGCTCGATAGAGTTCAGGTGGGCTGTGAAGGCGTCCACGGCCGAAGTTTTTAGGATGCAGAAACAGTCGTCGACATACCGTAAAAATACCTTCGGAGTGATGCCAGCCGACTGCAGGGCTCTTCCATCCGACCTCCTAAACAACGGCTACTCTAAAGCTTTCATTGCGAGAGTTGCAGACCGCCAGGCCCGTTCCCCCCCCGACCCCTTCAAGAGGGCACTGACCCGTCGCCTCCAAAGCATGGGCGCGTCTGCATTCCCTACGTCAAGGGCACCAGCGAAGCGCTCGTACGTGTTCTCTCGAAGCAGGGAATAAAAGTGGCGCATAAGCCAACGTCTACTCTCGGCCGCTTCTTCCCGCGCCCAAAAGACAGGCCACCTAAAGAGAAAGCGCAAGGAGTGGTCTACTCTATCCCTTGTGCGGATTGTGGCGCGTCGTACGTGGGC
>JALIZH010005225.1:0-62747 GCA_030522465.1 Rhipicephalus appendiculatus | reverse complement strand
GGATCTAAACGTTTCGGGGAGCGTCATAAGTTCAACTTCACGAAGATACATATTCTTGTACAGAAAATACGCTCACGTGTACGCCATGTTTTCTAGGCGATCACGTAAGTTCATTACGTAAGCGGTATAAGCGTTCGTACCTGCGGAGCATGTGGGAAAATAGCAACCACGCGTGGTTTCCCTAAACACATTTCCATGCTGCTCACGGCATGATATGTCCAAATATTATATCAGCCAGTACGATGGGATTATTCTAATGATAAATTGTATGTGGCACGTCAGCCGCTGCTTAGGACCTAAGAGAGCGTTTTTTGTCTTTCATCGATTTAAGGTGCAGGTTTGCTCTTTTCGGTAGACCGGCTAGCCGCTAGCTCTTCGCCATTTTTCCTTTCAGCATCTTTCTACCATTCCGTATTAGGAGGAGGACAAACTTAAGAAAGGAAAAGATGCTATTTCTGCAGCTGTAGTTTGGAGCCCGCCTCAAAAATTCGCTCCCGCCATTTGCACCACTCTCCACTCAAACAACAATAAAAACCTACCTTATTCCCACCAAGTGTGAAATGGGGATAAACAGGTAGCTGCGGTTCTTTCATGTTTCCCTTGCGATTACCGCTTCTTCCGCGACCGAGGCCGTTACGCCATCTATGGGTGTATCTGGGAACAGGAGCGCGACCAATTCGGACACGTATCTTAGAAGAACTCCGCTGTTCCAAAAGCTAGAGCGTAGTGAAAGGCGCTGATGTTACCCCAGCGCTCCGTTAGCTGGTGCTAACTATTAACCGTCGGTGGAGGTTTCGCTCGTTAGTCGGTGTCACGCTAGCCGATTGGCGGCGGATTGGCTGGACTTTCGTCGTTTCGCATTGCGCTTTCCCTCTACGCGTATTATGCTCTTGAAGCGGCGTGACTCCTCGCCGGTTTGCAAGAATTGCTGCGATGCCGAAACCCTCCTCTGTTCCTCTCCTGTTCCTCCTCTCCTCTGTTCCTCTCCTGTACTTCCACAATAGCACTCCACGTTGTCTTTCATGTACCGAGGTCCGAGGAAAGGGTCTTCTCTCTTCATGAGTTACGCACCCGTTGTACCCGGCGCGACGCCACACTCCAACTTTGGTCAGTCCTGCTGGACTACGTGGCCGTCACCGGACTCTTGGACCACCGCTAAAGATCGGCCTTCTACATGCCTTTGTAGGAGCCCTTGGTCGCCTTCAAGATCGAACGATGCCTCTCATGATCTTCTAGCTGTCTGTGCCTTCATGATCTCTCCTTTCATTCCCGTAACTCCATAGGCGTGCGCACGAGGGGGGGGCAGAGGGGGTGCCCCCCCCCCCCTAAGTTACGTAAGAGGGGGGCGCAAAGTTGGCCCTATACATTGACTTCATAGGGGAGGGGGGGCGCTGCAACGAACCTTCGCCCCCCCCTGAAGGGGAACCTTGCCCACGCTTATGTGTAACTCCTACCCTAACGGCACTGCGCCGTGCTGAGGGGTTAGGAAGTGCGTCATTTACTCATCTGCACTATCTGTGCTGGTTTCGAGGACATACCGTGGCTTTAGCTCCAGTGATCTCTTCGTGATTCAAAAAGCGACATCACCGGACACCCGTTGCAACGTTTTCGACTTCTGCATTAGTTCAAGCCTTTCAGCCATGGTTGTTTTCGTTGTCCAGCATAGTATGTGTGCGTCTTCGATGCAAAATAACGTGACGTGCACACCAGCTGACAAGTGGACGCAGCGCTGCTGACGACGGACGTCAAAAGGTCACTCGCGTGAAAGTTGAGCTATCATGCGATTTATGTAGTAAACTATGGCTGTAAGTACTCTTACATCTCGTGTACCTTGACGCCTACTGAGGCACGCGTGAATGCGTATACTTATTTATGGCTTTTGCGCGGACAGTGACTAGGCAAGACATAATTTAGATTAGGTGGACATCTCTGCATGATTCGCCGCAACGCTTCGTCCGGTTTTGACTGCATAATTAAACGGGCGATGCCTATTTTGCCACCGGTGCTATCTTTTGACACCGGCTATTATCCTCGCATGTCCTTATATAAAGCACCCGTATGCACTATTTCTTGCCGCAGTGATCGTACTATTTGTAGCACTGGTCGCTAGGAGTGCTCATATTTTGTTCTCATCAATCTACGCTTATCATGAGTGACTGATGTCATATCAAGCAAACATGCTACTGTGCACTTTGTTTGCATCACCTCCCCGACTCTTAGCTACGATAACCATGTTGTTTTTTTGACAGTGACTATGCCAGCCTCTAGCAACAACCAAGTTGTTGAACCGCATCCACAGTTGCCAACAGATGTAGGAAGAGTGCAAGGCTAACTACGTTTCAATGTGCAGCGTTGAGGTACAGCATGAAGAGAAGACCACTTTCCCCGTCCTTGTACTCCGAACAGCAGGGTAAGTATTTCTCCTCACCAGGTTGAGTTCGAGATCAATGATAGAGAAGCCGAGACCGCGTCGTATCTATTTGACTATCCAGGGGCGGTACAGAAAGGTACTGCGATTGCGCTGGCTCGGGAACCAAGCACCATCTTCTCCGGCATCGCACAAACAAAGGTCAGCAATTGCTATCCGTAGCGGCCGTGGATGTTCCACGTCATACTCATCCAACAATCCAACTCGACGCGACGCACATCATCATAGCGGGAGGGTGTGCCGCATAACCGATGATGAACACCAGGCTGTTTCCTCATTTTCAGCTCCCTTAGTGAAGCGTCTCGCCACCGCCACGGTCTGGAGTGCTCATGTACATTGAGCTCGCGCGAATACAGGCGGTCGCGTTTCGTCACTTCATTGTCACATGTAGTTCCGGTCTGTCGCAAAAGAGTTTATGATGGTGAATTTTACAGCGTGGAACTTTTCACCATCATTAACCCAGAACATCTAGCCCAAGCTTCTACACTTGCAAAAGACTGGTCGCGTTTCATGCGCGCTGGGGGGCGATCAGTTTCGATAGCGCACTTAAAACTCGATGATGAATGTCTCCAATTGCGTGCGAATTTAGGGATTTCGAAAAAAAAATGGTTGTCATAAATTGTCCATGCACTACAACTTTGTTACATTGAAAACCGCCCTAAAGTCAATAATTAAAAAGCTAATTAACGAGTGTTTGTTAATTAGTCACGACGGTATAATTTCAGCTGCGGCAAAGTATTTCCGCTTCGACGTGTAGTTGTGTGCATAAGAGACACGAGTATTACTGTCATTGGATTTCTAGAAAAATATCTTTATTGTTTACAAAAACAGCCTTGCTTCCAAAACGTCTGTTGTTCCAATACGTCTGTTCCAAAACGTCTATTGCTTACAAAAACGTCTGTAAGTGCGTCAGCCAACAGCGACGCTTTGTTGCTGCCATCAAGTGCGTTGTGAAATGCATATTTAGCACGGAAATGCAAAGTGCAGAAGCGGCGTGGCATTTGGAAACACAATTTGATATGCAGGTTGTATGAATGGTCATTAGTGCGTCGTAGAGGCTGGAAGGCGTTTAGGGAGATGGAGCTTCGTCTTCATTGGAGGCACCTGATCGTCCTTCTCGTGTCACTTTGAAACGCTTCCAATACAAGCATGCCGAAGATGAACGGGCCTGGTTGACGAAGATAGGTTCCCAAATTGAAACATGTACCATCCTGCCTTAAGGACTAATTTCATTCTGAAAATCTTTATAGAGCACCCGTAGCAAGCATGTTTCAAAAAATGCTTGGTCCGAAGTCGCCTTTTGAAAGTCACCGGCGATTTTAATGGCTTATCGATATAAGCCCGAACACCGTTCGCTAAATGTTGCTTTTAAGTCGTATATGATATGCTTTCGCATATGTTGTGGCAATGTATGCTATCGCAAATTCGCAGACGAGCCCCTAGAATCCTACTGTTTTTCTCACTTACCTGCACAATTTAATCCACTTGACCTTCAATGTGGAATAACGAACTGTCCCCGAAGCTCAATTCAGAATTAAAGCTGAATCTCGCATAATTAGGTTCAGCCCTCTCGGATGGCCGAGAATCCTTGCCCGTAAGGTACAGGTCGTCTGAAACGTTTATTTAAAAATAAGAAGTGATTAGGTTTTACGTTCCAAAACCACGATATAATTATTTATTTATCCATAATGCCTTACACACCCATTTAAGGGCATTAGGTGAGGGAGACATTAGTAATTACACGACAAAAATACGTACAAAAAGCAAAAAAAGCAGAAAGCAAAAGAAACAAAGCGAAGATTACAAACAGCAAGGTGCAACAACGTTATACAATGACTCGGAACGAAACTAGGTTATCACAGAAAGTTTCACTATTAGAGATGGATACAATGCGATCCGGAAGACCATTCTAATGTGCACTAGCTCTAGATAGTGTTGATGAGTTAAATGCCTGTGTGTGACTACGAATGCGCATGAAACTACGTGCGTTGTGCCTTGGAGATGACGTAATGGAAGGCTCCGGTGATTCCGGACTATCTGGGGTTGCTTAACGCGCACCTAAATCTAAAGATAACACATAACAGCATAAAAAGACATAAAAACAGCATAAAACAGCCCAAACGAAACAAACACAACACATAACACTACAAAAATGCACATTGAAAATAAATGTAGTTGCAGAAGCATAAAAAAAATCACAGATTCTCCGCAAGGCCAAGCAATGAATGCGATAACGACAAATTATAATATTGTACAAAGTAAGTCTGGCCGCCAGCTCTTTCGGATACAATACGACGTAACTATACAAAACGCTTGTGTAAGAGAAGCGGCCGCCATAGGACGGATGCCTTTTTTGCACAGTCTCTTCTCGTTTAGAGCGCAGTACGTAGGAGGGCATACGAGCCGACCGCTAATGCCAGTCGAGATAGGGCGTGCGCCACCAATTGCGACCGCACCCTCAAAATCTAAGTTCACATTTGCTGCTCGAGCGAGAACCGCACTCCCTCCCCGCGTCCCGTCATGCTCGTCCAACGACGTGCGGGGCGTTTCTCTCTGCTTGAGCATTCGGACGGCGGGTCTAACAGACGGGGAGGTGTTATCGCATGCGCCATCCGAGTGGCGGAAATGGGCCGGCTCGTTTGATCTCTGCTTCAACCGCGTTCGTCACTCCCGCTCGCGCGCGTTTACTCACGGGTAGAACATAGGAAGGGGGGGGGGGGGGGTATTTTATCAATTTGGACTTTATACGGAACATGATGGCAACGGTGACGCCGACGGTAAAACCCATCGAGAGTGTCCATATAATTGTTATCGCAATAATAAACCATTAAAACGAAAGTATCTTCATTTGCTAAAAAGTAGTAGGTTAATGCACTGAAGAAGAATGTGCATTTTTAAGAAAGCCTGTCGACAAGCCAAGCAGTAAATCCCAATATGGGATATTCGAAATGCTTGCTGTTCTGGCAACACTCGGCGCGTCCGCCATTTATAGCTGGGCGCAGTCACGGATTCTTCTGCTAGCCGCTCCATAAGGAGAGGCCACAGAGAGGATGAGCAGCACTCGTTGGAGGACCTTTCTTGCCAAGCAAATGTCTCCGTTTCTTTCGAAATCCAGCGCCGAATAATCAGCGCACCTCACTGCGCCGCTGCAAGTGGATGACAACACAAGTGTCGGTGTTATGCGCTCTTAATTGGTGCATTCAGACGACGGACCAAATCCGGATGTGGAGACGCGGACACCGCGTCACGTGACCTCACATCAGCGATTCTTCCTCATCCGTGCCTCGTCCGGGTGGCTCGCGGACGGAATGAGCCCAACCTGTTTTTCACATCAGGATTCTGGCGGCGGAAAGCCGCAGCTTTAGCGGGCAAACAGGCTGGCAACCAACCAGTACACGTTTCTTCTGCTCGAGCCGTACTGGCTGTCCTCGCAGTTTATTTCAGCTCGGCTGGCGCTTAGTTCAAGTTATTTCTGAAGCCGTATTCCAAAGGCGATCACCTTTAAGGATATCTGTCACTTTAATGCGCACTGATTGGCGGGTTGGAGGGTAGGTAAGTTGTAGCTTTAATCGTTGCACACGCAGGATTCTGGCCGCAGGCAAGGCAGCGGTGTCGCCGATAGCGGTAGTCTCAGGAACACGGCCCGTGTTTGAGCACTGATTATACGTTAAAGACGGGAGCCAAGAGAAGGAAACATAATGTGCAGCAGTGCAATGGGCACTGTCGGTATACCTGTTATCCGCAAAAGAACAAAAACTGCCGATATCAGGCGATCACTGTATCTTCCCTTCGTATGCGGTGCCGCACGCGCGGCAGCAGCGAGGTCAGTCTTCTGCAGCTCTCTGTAAAGCAGGTTTTTCTTCCCGTCCAGCCATTCCGCCAACAACACCGTTTTCACCGAACCAAATTTACACTGTCCTCGACAATGCTCGACGCTCGTCAAAACACGGCGCGCTTCGCATTCTGTCGGTCGCCATGTTGAATACTCTCGAACCGATCTGCTGGCAGCGGCCGCAGGTCAGCGCAGAGGCTGCGCTGCGGTCGAGAGTAATCCGGCTGTTCTCTCCTGGGACACCGTCCGTCGTGTGGATGCGCCTGCAGGCGGATCATCCGCGGATTAGCCGTCCGCGTCCGCGACAAATCCGGATTCGGTCCGTCGTCTGAATGCACCATAAAAGGTCATCCGGTCAGCAGCTGCAAGAGGCGCCCCGCTTCGTTAATCCGAACTGTGTTTCTCTAGCAACTTGCGCGTCCTTATGCGGTAGGCCTTCAGGAAAAGTGGCCGTTACCGAGAAGATATGACTGTCAAATTGCTGAGAAAAACTTGCGCTTCAATAAATCTTTATCTTATGTCCCACTGCGATTATAAACACGTGTCAGATATCGAAACCACTTTGTTTCTACGCGACGTGTACAACGCTGTGCTGCTTTTCTCCGGCTCATTTCTTTAGTCGGAGGCACCTCTACACCCTTCCCAGTGGCGTGTTAAACAGCTTATACGTAGGAACCAAGGCATGAAAGCAACACATGTGTGTGAGCAGTGCAACACAAAACAAGCAAGCACTTTTCAACAGTACATTAAGGTCGCGGCTCGGTTATGTAATGATCTTTGACTATACACTGGTTGTTTACAATGCGTTGTGTATACGTGGTATATCGAACCGATTTAAAATTGTCGTCCTGTTTTTCTTGAAATCTATACGTGCGCGTTCTTGACGTGTATTTTTACGATATTGCACTCGTTGCCATTACATCCCACGGTGGCGTTGCATTAATTTGCGCAATTGCGAACAGCCTACCAGGGCCCGCAATAAGGGAATGATGAGTGCGATGATCTACACAACAAAGAATTCGGCAGATCCCACGCCTTGTGCGAGTCGGTTTCGTGCGAATCAGTTGGTGGGTGATTGTCTATGCTGCAGTTTTTGGCTTAGAGGCAAGCGTTGCGAGGTCGATCGACATGGTTTTGTAAGCGTAGTAGTTGCATGCACATCGTGGGCTTATCAGGAACATATAATCTAGCGTGAAGTCAGCACTCTCGTTAGAGCACAGACGTCACTATTATCGAAACGAAGTGCACGCTACGGTGTGATGACGTCTATGTCATTCGTTAACGTATTCCTCCGGGATCCGAGGAACGCTTGAGTATAGCTTGCTGAATCATAGGAATACTCATGTAACGTTTATTAGACTGGTATAAAAGGCGAGCCAGCAATGGAACCACAACTCACGCGTTAATACGTAATCACCCCTGTATCATCGCAGTACATATGTATCGTTTATTCCCCTTGTTGTAAAATTATATATCCAGCACTGTAACCACAATTTACGTTGCACCGACATTACACCTGCATAGGGTCTTTTTCCAAAGCAGTGTCAAGACCTGGTGTGGCTCTGCGGTAAAATACCTGACTGCCACTCAGAATGCTTGGGTTCGATTTGTGGGGTCATTTTCATTCGTCGGGTCAACGCTGCCGATGTCGGGTTTTCTCACACTCTCGCATTTTGAATTAGCAACATTTGTTGTCATCATTCCTGGGTAGATGTAAACTGTCAGTCACCTGTGGCGCATACCCGCGTACCGCGGCCCGTGGTATATGGGCATGGGCCACACGGGCTTGGAGGAAGCAGTTCGGCGCCGTACGTGACAGGATTTTCACATTATTCATGCCGTGACCAGACAGTCATATTCTTCAAACCTTCTTGCCCTCCAATACTAATTTTGGTCGACACCAAGTTAGGGAGGCGATGACCAGAGCACCCAGATGTAGACGGATAGATAGATAGATAGATAGATAGATAGATAGATAGATAGATAGATAGATAGATAGATAGATAGATAGATAGATAGATAGATAGATAGATTGATTGATTGATTGATTGCTAGATGTGGCCCTTGTTGGCAATTAACAGCATTTACCTTTCACATTGAGGCCTTCCTTCCTTATCTCATTCGTCCTCTGAGCGCAGTGTTCACGCGCAAGCGGAGCTCGTCCGCCGTCGAAGCAGCACTCATGTAATGTCAGTGCCTGCTGCATCGAGCGGCTGCTGCCGCGGATTCGTCAAGCGGCTGTATTGGGATTATATTGCGTACAATTATTTTGAACAACTTATATCCGATTTTCCAGCCCACAACCAACGGCGCGGCCGCAAGGCTGACTTGGTCACATGTGACGGGTTACAACTTGTTAGCAACGAAAATAATGCAACGTTTTTTTTTTTTACGCAGAATGATAGATGAGGTCCTCGACTTCAGTCAGGGGGATTTTTTAAAAAAAATTAAAGCTGGCCTTTCTTGAAAAAAATATTTTCAAACTTCGGTGTTTTTGGTAAATCACCTACGTTTCATCACAATTATGAAGTACAACGAAGCACGATAAAACCTGGCAAGTTATTTAAAAAGAAATCGAAAGTATGAAAGTTAATATGTGCCGAGTTTCGTTATCCTCAGTTTAAGTCGTATTTAGCAATAAATTCCTAAAATACAGGTATTCTGTGCGGTTTGCCATGTTTGTGATTTTTTTTTCCTCTAAAGCTTTTCAATACGTAAGAAAAATAAGTGACTTATAAGACTCTGTGTCACTCGTTCTTTAATGAGAGTAAATACCGCGATCAAGAAGCGCACCGTTTTTTATTTAAATGGGCTCAACTTTCAGAAATCGCGAAATTGGCGGAAAGCGTTTTTCGTCGCCAAGATTTATATCTATTTTTTTCAAGCGACAAATTTTTCTTTCACAAAACAATTTTCGAAACCATTGTTCTGGCTCTAATGCCAAGCCCACAGTAAATTTCATCAAAATTGGGAATAGCGACCAGGAACTCGTGCTCGACCTTATCTGGACACGCCACACTTTCTTTCTTCCTCTCTTTCTTCCTTTTGCTCTCTTCTCTGTATTAATTTCTATTCATTCCTCTTTCTTTCTTTTTCTAAGTACTTTCTCGCCTTTCTTTCTCTCTCTCTTTCTCTTTTTTTGGCTTCTTGTATTTATTTCCCTCTCTTTGAATATCTCTTTCAAGTCTTTCTTGTACTGCAGAGGCATAAGGAGAAATTTTCGGAGGGGGGGGGGCACCTCCTTGATCCGTTGTGCGGACCAGGCAGAAAGATGAGGTCGAGTGTCACAATGTGCTTATATGCCGTGGCAAAAGAAAAAAAAAAGAAAAAAAGAAAAAAAATATGGGCAGGGGGGGCGCGGACCCGGTGTGCCACCGCCTGTCTAGCCACTGTATTAACGCGATAGCGTTAAAGAGGTCGTTTCGCAGAAATTCCGGCGTCGGCGTCGGTGTCGGCGTCGTTGGTTCTGAGCGAAAAATCTTGTCCTCAACCGAAAAATCGGGAAAGATGCAAATAAAATAAATAATAAAAATTTTCGGGTCCGAGTGAGGATCGAACCCAGACCGTCTGCGTGGCAAGCAGGTGTTCTACCACACAGCCACGCCTTTGCTTGGAAATACACTGAAAATAACTTCCTCTGCTTGGAAATCCAGTGAAAATAACTTTCATGCTTCGCAAACGCAAGCGTCCTTTATATGGGCGTCGCAATATAACATGTAATATCCCAGTAATATTGCGCGGCACAAGCATACATTTCCATCGGGCGTGCGAAGTCCCACGTATGAAGACCAAATCCTGGCCGTCCAGCGTGCCCGTGATCGGGCCGGCAGGCTAGACCTGTCGGTCCCGTCGTGGGATTAGCCAGGTGGGCCTTTTATCGCGTATTGCTGGACCCAATAAATGTTGGTTCACTCACTCACTCACTCACTCACTCACTCACTCACTCACTCACTCACTCACTCACTCACATGTGACTATCATAACGATTTCGTAGTTTAAAGCCGGCCACCCATTACAAAAGGCACACACCTTACTGCGCGTATTCCCTTAACACCACGTAGTGGGAGCATAGCAAGTATGCACTAAGTGGTTGAAGTACGCACTTGGGACAGGATATCGCTATCGCGTTCAACTGTTAAAGGCGAAGATTAAGGGTTCCCCAATTTTTTTCTGTATTTCTCATTCAGTGCGTACTTTGCTGTGCTCTATCCCTTCTTCCTTTCCCTCAACCTATCTCTCACATCTCTACTCCTCACCTTCCTTTTGATTTCCCACTGCCTTGCTCTATATAAGGCTGTGCTATGCGCCGCCAGCGTGCCTGGACAGCCAAGTGATTACGACGCTCGCCTTCGCATCCTGGGTACGCGGGTTCGAAATCCTGCCTCACCAAGAGTTATTTTTTCCGAGAAGAATTTTTCTGTTTCTCTTTCTCTTTCCCTCTCTCTCTTTCTCTCTCTCTGAACTCCTTCTTTCGTCCATCAGTGTTTCATCTCTCACCCACGCCGTACGAATAGGCGCAAGTGTTCTGGGGGGGCGAAGCAGAAGATGAAGAGGAGGACGAAAAGGCAGAAGAGTCCGAAGAGAGCGCGTGCCTGTTCACAATAATAATTGTTGGGGCTTTAACATCCCAAAACCACGATATGATTATGAGAGATGCCGTAGTGGAGGGCTCCAGAAATTTCGACTGTCTGGTGTCCTTTAACGTGCACTTAAATCTAAGTACATGGGTGTCAAGCATTTTAGCCTCCATCGAAAACGCAGCAACCGCGACTGGGATTCGAGCCCGCTACCTGCGAGTCAGCAGTCAAGCCCCATAACTTCACTGTACTGTGCCATAACCACTAGGCCACCGTGCAGGGTTAGTGCGTGCCGGTTCATGATGATCATTTCTGTTCACACGTCTCGCAGCAACGGCTAGCTTAAACAGCTCCTCTTTTCAAAACTTGTCAGTCACATCAGTGGTACATCCATTCAGATCAGTCGCCTGTCGGACGTCCATCAACCAATCAGCGTGGTACCAAGCAACGAGGCAGCGTAAGTCAACATGGCATGCTTCACCTGTGGCAACTTGCCATATTTGTTTGTTTCCGAGGTGTCGTGAATATGTCCGCCACTTGCGGACATTTTCATTGAAGTTTACGAAATAAGCTCTGGCCACCTGTATGTGTATTCGATAGAAACAGATTTTTTTTTTCTGTTTTTGATATTGGAAAAACGTTACTCACCGGACTCCAGTGCTGTACACATGGCCAGAAAAACGAAGAGAAGCAGAAGCCTCATTGCTCGTTTCATCGCTCCTGCGAGGTTAACGCCACAAATTGGTATTAACTTCTTTCCACAGACAGCTTGCTCTCGGTATGATCTGGGCACTTTTCCTGCGCATGAGAGAGGTGCATTCTTTTAAGAGGCACGAAAGGGAACAGTACCATTGTAAGTGACGCAACGAGACAGGGTAACAGCAAAATAAAAGGTGGGCACAGGCACAGATTGGCAACTGATGATATCAAAGTTAGGTCGACTGGATTATATGGCTACTTACGATGCTAATGACGCCCCAACAAGACCTCGGCACACATTTAACTGTTTCAGAAGGAAGAATAGTGTGTGTTATACAAGTCGAACATATTTCCTGTGCCATTGTAGCTTTGCGGTTATGAACTGCAAAAGTGACCGACGTTGGGCCTGTTGGTAAAGCATAACGAAAAGGTAAAACAGCACTTAAAAAACGGGGACAAGAAGGAACGACACATGATGCGCTTGTGTGTCGTTCCTTCTTGTCCCTGTTTTTTAAGCGCTTCTTCACCTTTTCGTTGTTCGGTTATAGTGAATTTCCGCTGAGCTCGAGGACATGGGTTCAATTCCCTGCCGCGTGTATGTAGGGCAGAAAAGGAATAACGCCATTGTACTCATGAATTCAGGCACGCACATGTCAAAGAATCCCCAGGGTTAAAAATTAATGCAAAGTTAACTTTGTCAAAAAGATTTTTGTGAGCGCAATCACACCGGCTGTGTTATTTCTCACCAAACACAATATCATTGAATAGGCAGAAGCCTTATATCTTGGTAATGACATTGCCGGTATAAATTTAGGAGTTGATTGTTCATTTCTCATAAACATTGTCATGGAACAAGCATGTGGATTAATTTAGAACAAGTTAAAACCCACCATTGAACTGAATTAAAAAACGTTGAATCATACTGTCCCGTGGTCGTGACGTCGACGAAGGCAACAGTCAGCGGGTCAAAGAGGAAACTGTTTATTTGGCCGAACTTGTGGCCGTGAAACGTAAAGGCAGATTACAGCTATGCACACTGGCACAGGTAGCGGCGAACGGAGCGTCGGCCGTCGATCAACTGATCATTGTTGGAACGCGACGGCTTTTATAGATCACGCGTCGAACATTCTAGCCTTATCTCTGGTCGTCGCGCTGGCTCTCGAATAATCTTGGGTGTTCGCGTCTTGCGCGCAATCTTAACAAAATGATCTACTACAATCGTGAACCTTCTCGAACACTGCAGGCGCGGTTTGTTCACAGTCTTTGTGGGCGTAAACCGAATACAGTAAAAGTGAAAGAAACGCGCGTGACAATGCCCCCCCCTCTGAAAAAGCATCGTCCCGATGCTTTAAACAGAACACGCGGGGGGTGGGGGGGGGGGGGGGTAAATGCATGCAACAATAAATAACAACCATAAAGCGAGAAAGTACAATAATCACTAGGCACAAGCAAGAAAGTACAACAAAAAAATCAAAAAGTACAGTCCTCAGGTCCACTAACGCGCGTAAAACGGCTTGAGGCGCACGACATGGACGACTTCAGGCCGCGAGCGGCGCCGCTGAGAGTTCGTAATGCCGTCGGGAACGACCTCGTAGTCCAGAGTGCCTACACGTCGAAGCACCTTGTAAGGCCCGAAGTATCGCCGAAGAAGCTTTTCACAAAGTCCACGTCGGCGTATGGGTGTCCAGACCCACACATGGTCGCCAGGCTGGTATTCCACGAAGCGTCGTCGAAGGTTGTAGCGACGGCTGTCGGTCTTTTGCTGGCACTGTATACGCAAACGGGCGAGTTGCCGGGCTTCTTCGGCGCGCTGTAGGTAGGCGGTGACGTCGACGTTTTCTTCCTCGGTGACGTTTGGTAACATCGCGTCGAGCGTCGTTGTCGGGCTGCGTCCGTAGACCAACATGTATGGCGTCATCTGCGTCGTTTCTTGCACGGCCGTGTTGTACGCGAAGGTCACATACGGAAGGATGGCATCCCACGTCTTGCGCTCGACGTCGACGTACATGGCCAGCATGTCGGCGATGGTCTTGTTGAGACGCTCGGTGAGGCCATTGGTCTGTGGGTGGTAGGCGGTGGTCCGGCGGTGGCTTGTCTGGCTGTATCTCAAGATCGCCTGAGTAAGCTCCGCAGTAAACGCCGTACCTCTGTCGGTGATGAGAACCTCTGGGGCGCCGTGTCGAAGGACGATGTTCTCAACGAAGAACTTGGCTACCTCGGCGGCACTGCCTTTAGGCAGGGCCTTTGTTTCGGCGTAGCGGGTGAGGTAGTCGGTAGCCACGACGATCCATTTATTTCCGCAAGTCGACGTTGGGAACGGCCCCAGGAGGTCCATACCGATCTGCTGGAACGGTCGCCGAGGAGGCTCGATCGGCTGAAGGAAGCCTGCTGGTCTTGTGGGCGGTTTCTTCCGTCGCTGACAGTCTCGGCGCGTCCTTAGGTAGCGGGCGACGTCGGCGGCAAGGCGCGGCCAGTAGTACTTTTCCTGTACTCTTGCGAGCGTGCGGGAAAGTCCGAGGTGTCCAGCCGTCGGGTCGTCGTGTAGTGCCTGGAGGACTTCTGGACGCATTGCTGAAGGCACTACGAGAAGGTAGTCGGCTCGAAGCGGCGAGAAATTCTTCTTTATGAGAACGCTGTTTCGCAAGAGGAACGATGCGAGTCCTCGCTTGAATGCCTTCGGAACAATGGCTGTCTTGCCTTCGAGGTACTCCATAAGGCCCCTGAGTTCCGGGGTCGGCTCGCTGTCGTTCGGCGAAGTCGTCGGTACTTATGGTTCCGAAGAAGAAGTCATCCTCGTGGTCGTCCTGCGGCGGCGGGTCGACGGGGGGCGCGAGACAAGCAGTCGGCGTCAGAATGTTTTCGGCCGGACTTGTAAACGACGGTGATGTCGAATTCTTGAAGCCTCAGACTCCATCTCGCGAGACGACCTGAAGGGTCCTTCAAGTTAGCTAGCCAACACAAGGCGTGGTGGTCGCTCACAACTTTGAAGGGCCTGCCATAGAGGTAGGGGCGAAATTTTGACGTAGCCCAGATGATGGCGAGGCACTCCTTTTCTGTTGTGGAATAGTTGGCCTCTGCCTTGGATAGCGACCGGCTAGCATAACTGATGACCCTTTCCAGTCCGTCCGTCCTCTGCACAAGGACGGCGCCGAGTCCCACGCGGCTTGCGTCGGTGTGCACTTCTGTTTCGGCGTGTTCGTCGAAATGCGCAAGTAACGGAGGCGTTTGTAGGCGTCGTTTTAGTTCTTGAAATGCTTCCTCCTGCGGCGTTTCCCACTTGAACTCGACGTCAGTCCTGGTAAGGTTAGTGAGTGGCTCGGCGATGCGGGCAAAGTTTTTGACGAACCGCCTGTAGTAGGCGCACAGGCCGAGAAATCGACGCACGGCCTTCTTGTCGGCAGGTGGCGGGAACGTAGCGATGGCGGCTGTCTTCTGAGGGTCGGGGCGTACTCCGGACTTGCTTATCACGTGACCCAAGAACAAGAGTTCCTCGTAGGCGAAGCGGCACTTTTGAGGCTTCAGGGTAAGTCCGGAGGTCTTGATTGCTTGAAGTACAGCTTCAAGGCGCCGCAGGTGTTCGTCGAAGTTCGAGGAAAACACAACGACGTCGTCCAAGTACACAAGGCAAGTCTGCCACTTCAAGCCAGCCAATACAGTATCCATAACGCGTTGGAAGGTCGCGGGGGGCCGAGCAAAGACCAAAAGGCATTACCTTGAACTCGAACAGGCCGTCTGGAGTTATGAAAGCAATTTTTTATCGGTCTCTCTCGTCGACTTCGATTTGCCAGTAGCCTGTCTTGAGGTCCATCGACGAAAAGTACTTCGAGTTGTGGAGTCGATCCAGGGCGTCGTCTATCCGTGGGAGGGGGTACACGTCCTTCTTCGTGATCTTGTTCAGGTGACGATAGTCGACACAGAAACGTAACGTCCCGTCCCTTCTTCTTCACCAACACCACGGGAGACGCCCAGGGACTCTTGGAGGGCTGGATTATGTCGTCACGTAGCATTTCGTCGACTTGCTTCTTTACGGCTTCGCGTTCTGGCGTCGAAATTCGATACGGGCTCTGACGGACTGGTCGGGCACTTTCTTCAGTTATGATACGATGTTTGGCGACAGGGGTCTGTCGAATTCTTGACGACGACGAGAAGCAGTCCTTGAATCGCAGGAGCAGATTTTTGAGCTGGTCTTGCTTCTGCTTTGGGAGGCTGGGGTTGACGTCGAAATCTGTTTCGGGAACTCGATTCGTCGAAGAATGGTCGGTAGTATCGGAGAGGGCGAAAGCATTGCTGGTGTGCACGAATTTCTGGATGTAGGCGACCGTCGTACCAATGTTGAGGTGCCTATATTCATGTTTGTCAGCAGCACCTTTGCTTTGCCGTCGCGCAACTGTTTACGCAAATCTGATGGTTCACAAGCAGGTGCTGATCGCCCTCGACGACGCCTTCAAGGTTAACGGGTATTTCGGTGCCGACGGAAATGACGACGCTGGAGAGAGGCGGAACGGTGACCTGCTCTTCTATTACATTCAAGGCATGATTCTCCGGCGTCGTGTGGGGCGGCAGCGCTTTTTCTGAAGTCAGTGTTATCGACTCAGACCTCAGGTCGATGACGGCGCCGTGTTGACTTAGGAAGTCCATCCCCAGTATCACATCCCTGGAGCAGTGCTGCAGAATAAGAAAGCTGGCGGGATAAGTCCGGTTATTGATGGTGACTCTTGCTGTGCAAACACCGGCCGGCGTTATTAAATGACCCCCAGCGGTCCGGATTTCAGGGCCTTGCCAAGCAGTTTTCACTTTCTTCAACTTCGTCGCGAAAGGCCCACTGACGACGGAATAGTCGGCTCCAGTGTCGACGAGAGCGGTGACGTTGTGGCCGTCGAATATTACGTCGAGGTCGCTGGTTCGTCGTCGTGCGTTGCGGTTGGGTCGCGGCGTCGGATCACGGCTGCGTCGAAATGTTCCTCTGCTTCCATGTTGCGTCGTCACGTCTTCGTCGGCCCACGACGTTTCGTCAGCAGGGCTTCGTCTGCTTCGCGCCGTGTTCTGCAGGTTTCGTCGCGTTGTCGTCGTCGGCGGCCGCGGAGGATCTTCGGCATTTCGTCGTACAGCAACCGCACCTCCATCGGTTGCTGCCCTTAGTTTCCCGGATACGGGCTAGGCGACCGGCCCCGGTTTGGGCCAGTGTACTGCCCGCGGTGCGGTGACATGTAGCGGCCGGGCGACGGCGAGCGGGAAGGTCGTCGGGGTGTCCACTGTGTTCCGGTGATGTTGTTGTCGATGTCGCGAGGCCGTTCGCTTGGCTGCGGACGCGGCGCGTTGACGGCGAATCCGCGCAGCCCCATCTGTCGGTACTGGCAGCGGCGGTACGTGTGGCCGGCCTCCCCGCAGTGGTAGCAGAGCGGGCGGTTGTCAGGGGCGCGCCAAACGTCGGTCTTCCTCGGAGCGTAGTGCTGGCCGGCGGGTGGACGGTATGGCGTCGGTGGTGGTGGCGGCGCTGTCTGGCGGCGGAAATGCGGCTGTGCGACCTCTTGACGTGGGCGTGGAGCGGGAGCGTAGCGTCGGGCTGCAGCTGCGTAGCTCATGGCTTGCGGCTGGGGCCGTGGCGGTTCAGAGGTGCCTATCGACTGCTGGATTTCTTCGCGAACGATGTCTGCGAATGGAGTCCACTTGCGGCTGTGGTGAGGGTAACAGCTTGCGCAGTTCCTCCCGCACGATCGCTCGGATCGTTTCGCGCAAGTCGTCGAGAGCATAAACGGCTGGGCTGTCTTGACTCGTTGGGCGATTGTACTGGCGGGTTCGCATTTCCAGCGTCTTCTCGATCGCTGTTGCTTCCGACAAGAATTAATGGACGGTCGTCGGTGGGTTCCGCATCAGCCCAGCGAATAGTTCTTGCTTGACCCCTCGCATGAGCAAACGGACCTTCTTCTCCTCGGGCATGTCGGGGTCAGCGTGCCGGAACAGCCGCGTCATTTCTTCGACGAAGATGGCCACTTTCTCATTTGGTAGTTGCACCCGTGTCTCCAGCGAAGAAGCGGCCCTTTCCTTGCGGGCGACGCTCGTGAACGTGCCCAGGAATGCGCCGCGGAAGAGATCCCATGTTTGAAGTGCTTACTCGCGGTTTTCAAACCAGGTTCTTGCCGCGTCTTCCAAGTAGAAGTAGACGCGACGTAGCTTCTCTTCCGTGTCCCAGTGGTTGAGGCTGGCCACTCGGTCGTACGTCTCCAGCCACGTCTCCGGGTCTTCAAAAGATGATCCACGGAAAGTCGGTGGCTCCCTTGGCTATTGCATCACGACCGTTCCGGGAGTTGGTGCAGTGGCTGTCATAGTTGCCGCAGTAGTGGTCGTGGCCTTGGACTTTCGAGTCTTATCCGGTAGGAGCCCGAACTCTGGAGGTAGCCCTTGTTGCCTGCGGCTGGCTCGCTGCTCAGCGTTGGCGTCGATGTCCTTTTCACGGAGTGGGCTTGGCTCACGGCTGGAGGGGGGGTGTTCGGTACATGGACCGGGAAGCACCTCCACCAGATGTCACGTGGTCGTGACGTCGACGAAGGCAACAGTCAGCGGGTCAAAGAGGAAACTGTTTATTTGGCCGAACTTGTGGCCGTGAAACGTAAAGGCAGATTACAGCTATGCACACTGGCACAGATAGCGGCGAACGGAGCGTCGGCCGTCGATCAACTGATCATTGTTGGAACGCGACGGCTTTTATAGATCACGCGTCGAACATTCTAGCCTTATCTCTGGTCGTCGCGCTGGCTCTCGAATAATCTTGGGTGTTCGCGTCTTGCGCGCAATCTTAACAAAATGATCTACTACAATCGTGAACCTTCTCGAACACTGCAGGCGCGGTTTGTTCACAGTCTTTGTGGGCGTAAACCGAATACAGTAAAAGTGAAAGAAACGCGCGTGACAATACCAGCAAAAGCTAAACGGTTGATATAAATGGGAGTATTTCGATAAACAGTACATTCTTGCCACCTTGTATGGGGTATGTGGTTATTAATGATATTCTGGGCATTTATCAGGCAATCCTTCATCGCCTGTACATGATCATAATCACATGGTGTTGTTCATCTTCATCGCTTGTGGGTACACTCTAGAAATTGTGCTGTGCCTCTTATGTGTATGGTTCGCCACGTCTTCAAGGTGTGTTAAAAGCATGTAAAATTCTGCGTCACAAGTGGTGGAGGGTGCTCCTCGATTCCCCGTGTCCTACTCGTCCGCTTTACCTCCTAGAGGTTCGCTTAGGTCGCCGTTTGGGACGCTTCTCCACCAGCACGCCGCAAGACGACCCCTCAGGCACTGCATCAACCACCTCGCCTGCGACTGTCGCAGCTCCTCTATCTTGTATCGTCAGCGGACCCCATCGCGATCCCCATCTTTTCGCTGGACTTCAAAATGGGGATGTGGAGGATCGGCTAGACCAAGACGACATAGTGAGGGCTGTGAACCATTGGCACGATCTGCACAAGCTCCGCCACGTCGCCTTCTACTTCACCGGCGTGGCGAAGACTTAGTTTTTTAACCACCAGATCGATTTTTCCGACTGGAGCGCTTTCAAAAAGCATCTCCGACAATTGTTTGGTACTCCGCAGTTCAATCCACTCTCGCGAAGAAGACACTTGACACTCGCAAACAACAACTCGGCGAGTCTTATACATCGTATATCGAGGATGATCTATCGCTTTGTCGACGCGTCAACGCTTCCATGAGAGAGTCACACAAAGTGTGTCACCTACTCAGAGGAATCGGGGCTGTTGCCTTCAATGCTTTGGCCGTAAAGGATCCGACTAGCGTCGCTGATATTGTAGCGTCGGGACAGTGCCTGGGCGAGCTCGAATCCGCACGGTTGCAGCCGGACGCACCTGGCAACAACCCTACTGTCGATGCCTCGTTGCGAACGATAATCCGCGCAATCATACCAGAAGAACTGCCGTCGCTCGGCTTTTCAACAGCTTCATTGCCTTCTACCGCGTCCAGTACGAATTTGCTTGACGTCGTTAAGGGTGAGTTGGCGGCTATGACTGGTGCTGCGTACACAAAGCCTCTCGTTCCGAGGCCCTCACCAACTTACGGGCAAGTCGCCGCAGTTACTCCAGCCGTCGTTACAGCGATGCCACCGAAACCAATGCCAGCCCACCTGGCTTCTATAGCTCCCAGCGCACATAACCAGCCTTACTATCCGCCATGGCGACGACGCGACCTACCTACTGCTATTGTGGATATCGTGGACACATTGCACGTTTCTGTCGCAAGCGTCAGCAAGATGAGCGTCGGCGGTTTGACACTTACGAACGTGACGACTTTGCCACTGGGATCACTTTCCAGTGCCGTCATTATGCTACGCTCTCCCTTTCCACCTAACACGTCCGAGACGGCTCCTAGCTATCGTGCTGCCAGGCGTCGCTCACCGTCACCCCTTCGACGCTTTACGTCGCCGCTTTGACCAGCCTCTCAATTCGCCGATCTTCGCCCGGAAACTAAATTATGCAGCTTTTGGAGGAAAATCTGCGTCTTGCGAAGTTACAGAAACTCATCTAGCACTTCCCCGTAACATGATATCTGTTTTGGTAGAAGGCATACAAGTGGAAGCATTAAGAGACACTGGTGCTTGTTTGTCAGTTATCCACCGCGGTTTGTATTCCCGTCTCCGCAAAGTTACTACTCCCTATTATGGACCTGTGTTGCTCGTTGCTAAGGAGACGCCATTCAACCTTCCGCCATTTGCACCGTTCATCTCTATATTGATGGACTTCTGCATTGTGTACAATTAGCAGCGCTTAGTTCGTGTGCCCAGCAGCCCATATTAGATGGGATTTTCTTTCAACGGCGTCCGCTTCCATCCTGTGCCGGCAACGTGTTCGCCAGATGAACAACACCGCCTATTCGCTTCACGCCGATGACGCACAACTTCGTTTTATTTTTTAAATGCGAATGCATTTCCTAGTCGGGCTATGTCAGGCATCCGGCGTTGTCCGGCGTTGTCCGCGGAGGAGGAGGAGGAGGAGGATAGGTTGAGGAGGTGTGCGCGCCGGCAGGTGTTATCTCTCCACTCTCACTCCCTCTCCCATAGCAACAGCTGCGGGCGCGCGCGCTTATCCTCGCCCCTAGCAACCGGAGCAGGTGGTGCGGGTGGAGTAGCGGAGAGTGAGTGGAGAGGAGGAGCGCGCTCTGGTGTGTGAGGGCGCTCGCATCGCGGAAGCTCGGCGGAGCTCCCGCGTGTGTGGAGAGAGTGTAGCAGAGGGTAGGTGCAGTGCTTCGCCGCTCCTTCTCTCGCCGTTCGCTCTCTCTCCTCCCTGCGCCCCACTCTCCCGTCCGCTCGCTCGCACGTATATATAAATGGAGTGAAGCGCGCGCGAAATGCATTCGCATTTCCTCACGATTCCCTTCGGGGAGGTGGGGGGCATTTTTTTGTTTGTCCTTTTTTTTTTTTGCTGCTGCAGAAGACACTGCGTTACCTCCCCGTAGTCAGCAAATTGTTGCAATCACTTCTGATGCCGTGCGCCTCGGTGGAACAGTGGCTATGGTGCTCGGCTGCTGACACGAAGGTTGTGGGTTGGATCCCGGCCGCGGCGGTCGCATCTCGATGGAGGCGAAATGGTAGAGGTCCGTGTACTGTGCGATGTCTGTGCACGTTAAAGAACACCAGATTGTCAAAATTTCCGGAGCGCTCCGCTACGGCGTCTCTCATAATCATATCGTGGTTTTGGAACGTAAAACCCCAGATATTATTACGGCTGATGCCATTGACCATGGTGACGTGCTCGTACAACCATCTGCACGATGTCTCACCAGAGGCTGGTCCGTTGCGACGATGGCTCCGCATTCGATTGCGCAATAAACCCGACATCCGAAAAAATTCTGGTTCCCAAGGGCATAACGTTGGCTTGCGTCGCTATATCAGAGCCCCTTCAAGAGGCTTCTCCTCAAGATCACTCCGTTGGACGTTCCGCATCCACGTCCGCCTTTAAAGCTACCATCAGCTCCGACATGACCCCTTCGCAGAAACAACAGTTGCTCGCCTTCCTGACCAAGCATGAAGCGTCGTTTCACGCGCATTCCTCTGTAGTGATACAGACATGCGTCACCAGGCATCGAATCGAGACAGATGGTACGTCCATCGTACGTGGTCGACCGTATCGCGTATCTCTAACCGTGCGAGAGGTCGTTGAAGAAAACGTTGACGACATGTTGCGACAGAAGATAATACGCCCTTCTGCTAGTCCTTGGTCTCCGCCTCATGCAACATCACCATCCCCTCCGCCGTGTTTTATGACACTTGTATGTTCGATTTGCGTATAATGCGTTGGAAGGTAAAAACTTTAAAGCGTGACTTCTTTCTTGACACATAGTTGTTACAATTTCAGAGCGGCGCTGTTTAATAGGTCGTGTGGCTGATGGATGGGCATATGTATGGGTTGTGGTCCAAATAGAACTTATCTTCAAGGAGAAATGAAAAGCCCGTCCTTATCGTAGTTCTTATGTACGGGCGTTATGGATCTGCAAGTGACTTGCATTGCAAAAGAAGTAAGCAAACGAAAACTTTTGTAAATTAGTCTAGTTCCAGAATCATACTCCCGATTGCTAAACGAAGGCTAGACGTATTTGTGCAGTTTCACTACCTTACATTCACGTTAGTAACATAAACACCTCTTAAACAATTTAAAAACAATACAACCGTTTCAGCAATAGGCGCCTCATAGCAGTACTTTAGATTACTAAAGCAAATGATGGTCTATGATTATCAACGTTCCAAGTATTGCCCAACCTAATAGTCAAACCATGAGGGAAAGGAAAAGGCGAGTAAAGTATCGGTTTCATTGTAATAGGGCTTTATGTGCAGGAGACTGCTGCAGTTACAGCCATTTAGTACTACAAGCTGAAACTTAGCATTTCTAGCAAAAGCTTGACATTACTAGGAAAACTTACGTCGAACACTAGCTCCGCTGATGGTTGCAGGCTTGCGCTACAAGTAGAACTGCGCACTTTTTATTTCGAACGTGCGCAGCTGTCACCATATGTATGTTTCACCGGATATCAGCTTCGCCAAGCTATAAACAGATGGATGCACTAAACACGGCAGCTGCCGGAAAGTCGCGTCGAAAAATAGGGCACAAGCGATCACAGGTCGGCAAAACTTGTGGAGCTCGCTCAGACTCACTCATGAAATATATTTGGCGCTTAGGGCTCACTCGGACTCCGACTCACCAAAATTTTTTCGGCTCCAGACTCACTCGGACTCACACTCACGAAATTTTTCTTCAAGCGGGCTCACTCGGACTCAAACTCACCAAAATTTTCCTGAGCCTAGAAACATATTTCTCCGCCATGGTATCAATACTCTATAACACCAATATCTCACGTAATAGGTGCTCCTCTTGGCGCCTTTTGATATAGTACCTTCGAATACGAGTTATGAGTGCTTGTAAAACAGTCAGGTCATTTTCCTTGAAAAGAGATGACAACATAAGATATATTTATCAAGAACTTCTTTGGAAGAGTTCGCAAAGGGTAGGGAGGATGTCAAGGCACTCCCCTACGTAATTCGCGCCTCTGATCAATAATTATTGAAATGGTGTATAAAAAACACTGGTTTGGAATACGTGTGAGTAGACGTGATTATAAACGTAAATCCAGGCAAGGCTGATAGTAATGTTGAAGATGAGTACATATGACTATAGGTCGGCGAAAAAAAGTGGAACTCACTCAGACTCACTCAAGAAATATATCTTGCGCTTTGGACTCACTCGGACTCAGACTCACCAAAATTTTCCTGAGCCGAACTCACTCGTACTCGCACTCACGAAAATTTTATTCAACTGGACTCACTCGGACTCAAACTCACCAAAATATTCCTCACTCGGACGCACTCAGACTAAGACTCACGGCTCGATCTGAGTCTGAGTGAGTCCGAGTCAGTCGACTCATGAGCGAGTTCACCGACCTATGCAAGCGATACATTTGTCATTGTTAGTCGCTGTAAGGTTGCGCTCTGCGTGACCCCCCCTCACCGTTCCATCGTCGGCATTCCTGAGCTGGAGAGGGCAAGACGGCTGCACTCATCCTTCCGCTTCTTCCACAGACCCGCCTGTCCGGTCTCGCCTGGTGTCAATGACCGCAGGCAGTGATCCGGGGAGCCAAGGGATAAAAGGAGCGCCTGGGACGACGGCACTGCTGCTTAAGGCTCCACTGAGGGTCATTATTCCTTTTTGCTGCCATTCGCTCTGTGCATAGTTCTGTACATAAAGTTTGTTGTTCTAAATCAACCAGCGGTCAAGGCTTCTTCTTCCTGGTCAACGTCACAGAGACGTCGATTTCCGTCGCGAAGCTCGGGCCGGGCCTTGCTTCGCCCACAAATAACCTGCCCGAACGCTCCCAAGTTCGGACAAAAATTTCCTGGCGCAGTCGCACAGGATCGCCGCACCCTGAACGACCACTGGACGAGGCCTAGGAAGAAGGCGACTCAAGGACGACGACAAAGGAGCTGCGAGCTCTGGAGTAGCAGCAGCCGAAGCCTAACCTCACCTGCAGCACATCGTGGGCTCCGGGAGGACCCGTCAAGCATCGAGCGAAGGACTAGTAGCCGTCCTCGCGAGGACCGCTACGAGAGGCTTTCCGGGAGACAGCCGAGGGTCAAGCTACGACGCGACGCCGACCAGCTATCCAGCCAGGACGACAGACCCCAGCGTCGAGAGCACCGGCGGAGCAAGTCCTGCATAGTCGCGAACAGCAACCCCAGTAAAGTGCACAGGTGAGCCTTTCCTGTCACATTCCTGATGAGCTCTGTGTTGTTCGGGCTGGCCCGCTCATATGCTCACTAGATTCGCGCGCTGAAACCCCGACAAGCGCCGCGCTAGCATGATGAGGAGCGAGAGCGGGGATGGTGGGGCTTACCAGAACCATGGCACGCCCGCCCCCCTTGATTTCTTAGAAGGAAATGGAGTACAGGCTTAAGCTCGCCGAAGAAGAGCGGCGGTCTTTGGAGATAAAATTGCAGATCGCCCAGCTTCAAAGGGACAGCTCACCGCGGACGCAAGGAATCGGGAGCGATTCGACGTCCCAGAGCGGTCAAATGAAGCTCCTCGGGCACTATGCACAAATGCTAACTGGAGTATTTCCAAAATTTCCAGTTGACGGGAAAGTCTCCGTGTGGTTCGAGTCAGTGGAGAGCTCGTTAGAGGCATATAGCGTGCCGAGGGACTTCTGGGGTCTAATTATTTTCCCGCTAATCGCCGAGCGCGTGCCGTGCGTTTCTACACGGCTTACACCCGAGCAACACCGGGATTTTGACACCCTGAAAGGCGTCGTGCTGGACGAGCTAAAACTCTCGGCGGCCGAGTACCACAGGCGGTTTATCACGGCCACTAAGCGCCGCGGGGAAACATGGAGAACTTTCGTAACTCGAGTAGGAAGGTATATAAACTTCTATGCAGAGGCCCGCGGCGCCTCCACTTTCAGACAGCTCGTCGAACTTTTGGTCGCGGACCAGATAAAGGCAGGATTGACCGAAGAACCAGTAAAATACGTGAAACTACGTGAGGGCGAGGACTGGCTGAAGGCCGGGGAGCTAGCGCGTTTACTCCAGACATTCGAGGAAGCTACCGGGGCAGGTAGTGCATGCAGGAAAGCTGGAGCCGCGAAAAGGTAGAGGGGCTGAGCAAACAGAAGGCCCCCCCAAAGCGCGGAGACACAGGCGCGAAGGTACAGGAAGGGTAAGCCTTCCATCGGAAGAGAAGAAACAGTCCCGCTCGCAAGGGTGCCCCAGCTGCGGTTGCTGGCGGCAACACGGAGACAGCTGTCCGTTCAATGGCGAGGACACAGATAACGCCGAAGGGGAAAAGCGTACAGAAAGGGTAACGGCGCGAGTTGCAATGAGCATTGGTGAGCCGCTTTCAGTGCACCAGACTGTACAGTTGAACTGCGAGGAGAAAGTTCTGAAAGCGATTGTGGACACGGGCGCTGATATAACGATTGTGCGAGAGAGCGGCATTCCGAGTCACCTCGTTAAACCACACGGTACCGTCGATCTGGTATCAGCCTTCCGTGAGAGGGTGGAAGCGAAGCTCGCCGTCATTCCTCCCATTAAACAAGGATCGGGCTCCCCAATCAAAGTGATAGAGAGTGCGACGCCGGTAATGTGCGCGCTCACAGACAGATTGGCCGGTCGCTCCAACTGTTAAATATCCGCTGACACCTAGGAACAGTTACAGGCTCGACCGCGGAGAACAGACAGGTGCATATGGCTGCGGTGGGGACACAATCGTAAGAAAACCCTGACGAACATGCGATCGCGAGTCCAGCAACCCAGGGCAGGGTCGAGCCTTCCACAGCCGACGACACAATACGAGAAACGCTAGTGGAAACCGACGAGACATTCAGGTCTCTAAAACAGGCCTCGTGCGAGGCCCTCGCCACACCAAACCTCGAAACACCGGGTGGGCTCTCTGCTGACGCATCCACTGCAGCTGCAGGTGCGTACTTGGCGCACCTGCAGCTACAGTGGATGATATTGGCGCACCTGCAGCTACAGTGGAAAATCTTGGCATTATGCATGCCAAGATTTTCATGTTACCACCTGCCATTTATGTTCGTCATACAGTCACATCACTCAATACCAAATTTGGTGTATCTCAAGCTAACGAAACGGCCGCGAGCGCGCCTTGAGCGTGGCATGCAAGTCATGACGCACATGACAAGTCATGATTTCCATATTACCACTTGTCATTTATGTTCGTCATACAGTCATGTCACTCAATACCAAGTTTGGTGTATATCAAGCTAACGAAACGGCCGCGAGCGCGCCACGAGCGTGGCATGTAAATCATACTTTTCATGACAAGTTATTCATGATTTTCATGATATGACCAGCGATTTATGTTCGTCACACAGTCATGTTATGCCATACCAAATTTGGTATATATCCCATTAACGATACGGCCAGGAGAGCACAAAGTCCTAGGCGGCTAGATAGATAGATAGATAGATAGATACGCTCAAAGTCGCCGAAGTTCGCTAAGAAATGCTTCGCATTTAATAAAAATTTCCGGGTCCGAGTGAGGATCGAACCCGGCCCGTCTGCGTGGCAAGCAGGTGTTCTACCACACAGTCATGCCTCTGTTTGGAAATACAGTCAAAACACCTTCTTCTGCTTGGAAATGCAGTGAAAATAACTTTCATGCTTCGCAAACGCAAGCGTCCTTTATATGGGCGTCGCAGTATAGCAGGTAATATCCCAGCAATATAGCGTGGTACAAGCGTACATTACCATCGGGCGTCAGCACATGTGACTATCATAACGATTTCGTAGTTTAAAGCCGGCCACCCATTACAAACGGCACACACCTTACTGCGCGTATTCCCTTAACACCCCGTAGTGGGTGCATAGCAAGTATGCACCAAGTGGTTGAAGTAGGCACTCGGGACAGGATATCGCTATCGCGTTCAACTCTTAAAGGCGAAGATTAAGGGTTCCCCAATTTCGATCACCTCCTTAAGTTGGGGTAGACTAAAATTATTATGGGAGGGTAAAAGGGTTCGACGAATACGACTGTCTGGTTATGACATGAATACCACGAAAATCCCGTCACGTAAGACGTCGAACACTTTCCTCCAGACACGTGTGACACTCGTATACCCGGGCCGCCGTATGTTGGTATGCGCCACAGGTGAAAGACAGTTTATATCTACCCAGGAACGGCGACAACATACATTGCTAGTTTAAATGCGAGAGCGTTCAGAAAAGCTGAAATCGGCAGCTCTGACCCAACGGATTCAAAGAATAAATATCAGGGTCCTAGCAGAAATCGAACCCAAGAATTCTGAGTGGCAATCAACTATTCCACCACAGAGCCACGCCAGGTCTCGAAACTGCTTTGGAAAAACACCCTATGTAGGCGTAACGTTTGTGAAACGTCAATTGTGGTTGCAGTGCTGGCTATCTAATTTTAGGAACATTTCATATGTGCTCTTACGATACAGACATCACGTCGGGTTAACGTCATTTGGTATACTTATGCGCCATCCACTGAAGTTGGTCAACGTAGCACTAGCCAGGACTACCGTCCTCGCAAGCACAAGCGCTACATATCAGATTACCGTTTCTGGGGAGTTGGTAACAGCCATGTTGCTGTTGGCATCGTTACGCAGCTATAAACAAGTGGTTATATAAAACATAGGTGACTGTTCAAGGTATAAAGTTCAGCGCGTCTCGTGTAGTTATCCTCCTTTTGTCTCTAGTTCTTTTAGCGCTGTTATTTATTATTATGTGTTCAAGGTATGTCTGTGCGCACGAAATTTGTACATATCTTTAGCGTCATTTCGTAACGTTTCGCTCAATAAAAAAATTGCACCACAGTCACCTTGCCTCCGCATGCTTCGCATCCCGTCGATTCCCATGGTACGTGGGATCTGCCGAATTTTGTTCTTTTATTTTGTTCATTACGGGCTTAGGTCATCTGGACTTTTTTGTCATGGTTTGGTTGTATTCACCTCTGCTTTCCTCCTCGCGCTCTCCTTACTGCCGTCATTTTCTCTCCACTGCTTCGCATGCATCCTCGTTCAGTACTCTCTTCCTTCGCCTTCCTCCTCACGCATTCGCCGCAGTTTTCTACACTTTCTTCGTCCCTCTCCTGCCTACGGCCTAAACTCTAATTCTCGGCAGCGCTCTGCGCTCGCGCCCTCTCACCTGACCATGAGCTAATTGTTCGTTTGTTTACGCCAAGGGCGAGAATAACAAGGTTAATACGAATAGGAGACCAGGAGCTGCACTGTCAACGTATTTTGAGATGTTCTTACTTAGCGAAGCTTTGCAGCGTGCTAGAGTTCAGGTCGGCTATCAGTTTTGGCCTTTGGTTTCTTCGACGCACGCGGTCGACTGATGTCATGTCCTGGTGACGTTCGTAAACAAATCCTGCTGCGTAGTCTTAATTAAGACGCGCTATTTCATTGCACCAGCCCATTAAGTCCTCTAATAAAGAAATCCCAGTGGAACTGAGATGTGCCTCCGGTTCTGCTGTTCGCGCATAATCAACTATTTCTTTCCTCATACCTTTAAGAAAAGAAACGCGTTAACATATGAAGCATTTTGTGTCGAAAATAATCCTGACTATGAAAACTATGTACCTTTCGGTTCATGACCACTGAAATGAAACTCTTGTGAGTCTCATATTGCATATTGCCACGCGCGGTTATTATTTTCATTTCTGTCGTACTCGGTTTTCGCCTACAAAGACTGTCCGCATGCTCAGCGCAAACCGTGGCTGATTGTTCTAAAGCTTCGCGATTACTGTAGATCGTTGTGTTAAGATTGCGCGCAAGACGCGAACACTCTAGCTTATTCCAGAGCTTGCGCGACGACCAGTGATAAGGCTAGAATGTTCGACGTGTGATGTATAAAAGCCGGTGCGTTCCAGCGATGATCAGATTATCCGACGGCCGATGCTCTGTTCGCCGCTATCACTGCCAGTGTGTAGTGCTGTAGTCTGACCTTCAGTTTTCCGGCCACAAGTTCGGCCTAATAAAGAGTTTCTTCTTTGACCCGCCGACTGTTGCCTTCGTCGACGTCACGACCACGTGACAATATGTTTGCCTAGGCAGGCTTAACAGTATCGTACAGGCATATACCGATGCTTATTTGTGACACTATGCTCTGTTGCTTTACCATGTCCTTAGAGCTTCCGTTATATCATTTGAATTAATTTTGTGAATAAGTTTTTGTTGTGTCGCCTGCTTCGTGGTTCGACCGCAGTATACTGCAAATCAATGCAAAAGATAAATACCGACATTCCCATGTTAGTCACGGAAACTACGCGATTTAGACATGATTTCAAATTTCCATGCTGCTAAAAACCATAGCTGGTGCAGCTGTATGAGGCAGCTCTGTTGGCGTGAGTTTTCATATTAGCAATGTAATGCGTAACTTTAGGACACTGGGCGAGTTGTTAGCAATTCATAAAGGATGCTTTCAATGCACTCGACAGACGAAGACGAAAGGGAAGAAGACAACCAGGCATACTAGAACTCGGAGCACTTTATTGAGCTAGAGGTGCAATCACTCGTTCACTCGTCGCGAACAGAGTTATCCAGCAATACAAGTCCTGTCAGCCATGATTGCTGCCATGATTTGGATTTCCACCCGGTGGATATCTCCATGCATCCGCTGGCACTGCGAATGCGATAAATATTTCATTTAGTTTCTCTTCAATCTCGTAAGACCCAAGCAGGCCCGTAGCCAGGGGAGGGGGGGGGGGGGGGGGCTAGGGGCCCGGCGCCCCCTCCCCCCCGCGAAATTCGGATGGAAGGGGGTGTTTTACCAAGGAGAAATAATAAAAATGGGTGTTTTTCAAGGCTTTCAACAAGTGCCCCCCCCCCCCCCGAAAAAAATTCCTGGCTACGGGCCTGGACCCAAGTGGAAGATCAATATTCTAAATTAAAAGCATTTTCTATCCTGATGTAAATCTGCTCCGTTAAATCTGGCGTACATATACAAATTATGACAACGAAACTGTGGCTTTGCGTGCCAAATCAACCTTCTCATAATGGGGCACTCGATAGAGGGGGGGGGGGGGGGCGTGTCTACTTACAACAATATTACAGAGATACGCCAAGGGCAAATTGACTCAGGCTTTTAGGCTTTAATATGAAAATTTCTTATCAGTACCAGGAAATTATCTAAGAAAGTGTTATTATTTGACATATGTTCGTTTTTTGAAGCCAGAGAAGGTGTGAAAGATGTCCGTATGGCTAGAACCCAGTGCCGAGGCTCAGAAAATAAGAAATATTTGGGATTTTTATTTTAATCCATGTTCGCTGAGTGGTATTGCAGCATGTATTTTTCATGGTAATTGATACCACATACCATATTTTTCGTCGGTGTATTCGCTCTCGGTGTCCACGCCCCACTGGCATTTTTTTGTACCGTAATATCTTTCCGTGGCAAGATGTGCCGTACGATTAGTGAAACAATGCAACGGGATTAATAAAGCGCGCAGAGGTGGCCACTTTGACAGGCCGAACAGGCTTGCCAAGATACGTAGAGCTCATAAGACTGCCATCTCGATCCTTGATCACCTTCTTCCTTCATCGCCTTAGGGGCAATAATTGATCGCTGCAACCAGCTCTATTTTTCAATTTGATTTATTCCTGCGTTATTGAGGAAGGTTTGCAGCTCTTGAACATAGGCGCCTTCTTCCTAATCAAATGGAACTTTCTCATCTCGAATGTTTTTGACAGAACACATTTTGTTCGAAACATCCCCATGGAAAATGTTTACAGCTGCACTTTTTACTGGCTGGTGTTTTGCAATGCTGCTGACCATCAACCTGTTTAGAGCAACGTCAATATAGAGATGGAACTAGCTGGGGAACATTTTCGTACATTTCAATATTAAAAAGAAAAAACACGAGTGCATCTTACCTTGCGGAGGACGTGGTCTGCCGCCACCCTGTGCGGGAGGTGATCCGGGGACACTCCCTGGACGAACTGGCGGACGAGCTGGAGGACGTCGAGTTGGGGCTGCAGAGGCACATGACTGACCGTCGTTCTGCAGCGCTGCAAGAACAAAAAGGAAGGCGGCCACAAACACCGCAATGCGGCAGCTTGGAAGCTTCGCCATGGTTACTAAACTACGAAAGCTTCCTGTTCTGGCTGGCAGCCGGACACGTTTATATGCACATTCAAACACAGCTGGCGTAAAAAAAATCATGTATTGGAATTTTAATGTAGTATTAATGCCGTGTGCCACGCATCCTGATTCTTCGAGGACAGCCATAAGCAATCTCAATCATTACTAGTATTTTACTATTGTGCACCACCTAAAATATCCTGTTGCTTTGCTTAGAGCTGCAGTGAGGACATGTCAGATTAATGTGTGCATTCACAATCGCAGTCTGGAAGACTGCAAAATGACATCATTCGACAGGAATGATAATGCATTCTGACTGCAAAATGACATCATTCGACAGGAATGATAATGCATTCTGATGTCTGCTTTTTTTATATCGTCCTCAGTTTCTCATTAGAAATAATAGCGGTGCGCTAGTATTATAATTTTGAATATTCGATTGGAATGCTTTGGTATTTCATTTTATATCCGTGTCGGTTTTTATTATTCGAAATATTCGAACGCCACGAAGCATCATAATTAGAGGCCGGATGTTTAGGCATTAAAAAAGCATGTTTTCGGCGCCAAAAATAGGCCGGCAAGACGATGTTTTAGGCGCCAAGAATAGGCAGGTAATAAAGGTTTTAGGCCTTGAACGTCGTAAATTTACGACAATAAATGTTTACGCAATGCAAATAATTTCATAGCAAAGACGTGTCCAACTTGTATCTACGACAGTAGAGAAAAAAAAATGTTTACGATGGCGCAAGCGCGTCAGCAGTTGAACATAGCCGTGTAATTGTCGTTTTATGCCGAGGTTCACCACGGCTCCAATGACGTATTTCCGTCAGGGTTATGATGCAAAATATATACTAATTGATTGCAAAGAAAAAACAAGAAAAAGTTCCGTCGCCGGGAGTCGAACCTACGTCCCTTCGCTCCGCAACGCGCGGCGCGAACCGACTAGGCCACAAAGCATGCTGTTTTTATTTATCTGTTGCCTGTCTTCGACAATATACATAGCACCCATTTCACGTACACAATGCAAATACAATCCCCAAAAAGCAACGAAAGATGCCATCAGTCCAATTTGGACCGGTGTTGTCAAATTAAAATTGTGTCAGTGCTGCAAGAGGTTCTATCCTCGGCAGCCATTCTGGTACGCACTCTTGTATTTTCATAATCTCAATGAATGCCAACATGGTTTGCCTCAAATAAATTCTGGCTGGCTTTGCGTCCGGATCGAAGTGGTATCCAGCCATTCGTGCACGCCATATACAGTGTAGACCGGTCAACATAACCAGATCAAATGAGACTCCATCGTCATTTTTTACTGGTAGTTACCTTATTCCATGTGGATCCAATGGAAACTCCTTCTTTAATGTTCTTTGCAAGACGTCCCAAAAGTATACCCCTTCCCAACAGTGTAGAAAAATTCCCCATCTCCCGCTAAAGGGAACCATGTGTGGATGCGAAGCAGCGGGGAGATAATCAGCTTGAGCGGGAGGAACGTCGCCGCTCTCATTTCACGGCAGTGGTCCGGGCGCTCATCGCGGCGCTGCGCAGGAGAGACAATGAGGCGCGCGCGCTCCGTCATTTTCATACCGCGGAACTACCGTGGCGCCCCCCAGCGGAGTATGCAGCTGTCACACCACCTGTCGTGGGCACCGCTCCGCAGAGGATTCCTAGAGGAAAGGACGGGGGGGGGGGGGACCGTAGAAGAGGAGAGAGAGGGGGGAGGGGACGTGCATGCCCTGTGGGGGGTGTGGGACGCGGGAGCCGCTCCGTGGAGTAGAGGATTCTTAGAGGAGAGAGGGGGGAGAGGACGCGCATGCGCTGTGGGGATGTGGGCGCCGCTCCTTAGAGTAGATGATTCCTAGAGTAGAGGAACGGGGTGAGCGTAGGAGAGCATAGGGGAGGCGCATGCGGTGTGGGGGGTGTGGGACGCGGGGGCCGCTTCCGTAGAGTAGAGTATTCCTAGAGGAGAGGGGGGGAGAGGACGCGCATGCGCCGCTCCGTAGAGTAGATGATTCCTAGAGTAGAGGAAGGGGGGTGAGCTTAGGAGAGAGACAGAGGGGACGCGCATGCGCTGTCGTGGTGTGGGACGCGAGAAGGAGGGACGGACTAAGCCCCCCTCCAAACACATGCAAGCAAGATTAAGGAATGGGGTCAACCTGGGCGACAGACACCACCTGCCTAGCCATTGCTAAGCAGCCTCTCTGTGCTCTCGGCCGTGGCTCAAGGAATGGGGTCAACCTGGGCGACAGACACCACCTGCCTAGCCATTGCTATGCAGCCTCTCTGTGCTCTCGGCCATGACTCTGATTACTGTGTTAGGGTTGACGGCCTTCATATTACTACAGTGTTCTGGTTCGCATAATGGGTGCTTCCCTACTTCGTGACAGTGGCCGGACGCGGGACGCGGGACGGGGGACGCGGGACGGGGGACGGACAGAGCCCCGAGCATAAGATGCTTCGCATCTAAAACATGGTCTATTGTTTCAGGTTGCTTGCATATCAAGCAGTGTGATCCCCATGGTGTAAAACAGCCTCGTTCCTCTGTGAATGTTTTTACCGATAGGGTACCTGCGTGTAACTTAAAGAAAAATGTTTTCACCCCCGTAGGCAGTTGCATGTTTTTCACCCGTTTTAGTACATTCTGTACCGGTCTACCACCGTATATGGCCCTATACAATGGTACTGGAAAAATCATGTCACACACATCTCTGTACAATTCTTTTCTTCTAACCCCGGCTAGATAATCGTAAGAAAAACGAACAGATAAGAAACGCACGCTATCAACCACTTCCTTGAGATAGCCGCGCAACGTCCCCGGCATGATGTTATCCGTAGTGACAACGAGTTCCGGTAAGGCGTTGCCTAACATTAATTGGCATACCGTACGCAGAAATGGATCACTTACATCCCGGAAGAACAAAAATCTATTCACCACGGCCACAAAGCATGCGTTCGTCAGCTAGCTAACGGCGAGCTATTTATATGTGCAACCATTTACCGCTGGTGGTAACTCACATATCGGTAACTTCCACGTGATGTTATCACTGGCGAGATGGCGCGAAGGGTGCACTTGAAAGTTCGTCGCCCCGTGCGTTGCGATATGCGCGCACCTCAACAGGGCGTGGTCACTCGTTTGCGCGCGCTGATCTCGTCATCGGGCGCTTTGTAAATCTTTGGCTTTCACCGCAATTGAAAGTTGAACTTACAGAGAGCAGGAAGGTAACTTCGCTCGTTTTCTTTATTTTTTTTTAAAATAAAAATGTTTTCATCATCATCGCTCGCTGCAGCGGCCACGCTTGCGAAAAGAGCGCGCCGCTCACACACAAAGTAACAATTCTGACAGTTGTTAGTTCGCCCTTGCCCTGTGTATACTTCTGCATTCGTTCCGTGCGTCCTTCCTTGCGTTTGAGCACAGCGCTTAAAGTGTCGAGCTGTGAGAATTGTTAGTTCGCGCTCGTCCTGTGAATGTTCCATTCGTGCGTCCTTTCTGCTTGAGGAACGAGCTGCAAGTTACGAGCGGCTTGCCGTTCTTCGCGTGACATTACAGTTTTTTTCCTATAGCATTCATTCCTTCGACCTTGTGGCGAAACAATGCACAATTAACGCTCAACTACCTCTGTGCAAACACGTTAGACTTTCGTGTTATACCGATTCCTATGACAGCGGGATCAGTCACGTTTGTTCCTGCATTGTCTACAGTACATGGTCCCTCCTCTTATTCTGCAGAATAGTGAGTCAAGTATTCCGTGTCGAATCAACACGTTCCTGGGTCTCTGTCGTTTATACCCAGGAATTCGGGACATCGCTTTTAGTTCGCTGTTTTTCACACCACGTGGCGTACAGACCTTCAACTTTCAAAATTGGCGCGATGACGCATGCCGCGCGGCAGACAAAACGACAATACACATAAAAGAAAGGCAGCACGATATCGACTATCGCCACCGAGAGCGAACCGTGATCGCTGACTGATAAGCGCAAGGCGTAGAACGAGCGGTCGGCTATCTGCTCGATCGGGAATCGGCAGTTATATTGCATTGAATGCGTGCACACAAGTCACTTGGCTTTGCTTGAAAAGCACTCATTTCTAAAGGGCGTTGCTGCCCATCCTCTCGTTCTTTTCAATATATTTCATCCGATTGTATCGTCGTCTGCTGCCGCCACGGGTTTCTTGAACAAAGTAAGGACGTCGTTTCGTCGCTGCCGTTTTCGTAATCTAAGAAGGCTAATTTCAAGAAAATAATAGCAGCCTATGAGATGGCGATGACGGTTTGAGAATATGCAGAGACAGACTTGACGTCCATAATATTTGTTGGTGTCAATTTACAAAGTATTTTTTTGCGCTATAGAGTTAAGGCAGCAGGCCGGACGATATTCACTGCCAGTGACAATCTTTTTCAGATCTCATGAAGGAGCAGAAATAAAGGCCGAAATTGATCACAGGGACGAGATTGCTCATTGACCTTCAGAATTTAAGCATTTTAGATACGACGATTTTATTTAAACAACGCTCTTTAAGTTTCTAGAGCACATGATAAAAGACATCCGAAATAATGTATTTCATTATGTACATGACATGCTATACAGCTCGTCTTCGCCTCTTTGCCAACTGTTCGTGACAGCGTAATGAAACCAATTATATTCAGGCTTACGACCACCCACCGCGGTGGTGTAGCGGTGACAGTGCTCGGGTTCTGACCCGAAAGCTGCGTGTTCGATCCCGGCAGTGGTGGTGGTGGTGGTGGTGGTATCTTTATTTCTCCCGGCAGCGGCGGTCGCATTTCGATGGAGGCGAAATGCTAGAGGCCCGTATACTGTGCGATGTCAGTGCACGTTAAAGAACACCAGATGGTCAAAATTTCCGGAGTCTTCCACAATGGCGTCCCTCACAATCATATCGTGGTTTTGGGCCGCAAAACAGCTGATAATATTTGGATGTACATGACCGTAAAACCCACCTCTTTGTTTCGCTGGCTATGCGGTCTGCACAACGGCATCAGGTCTTGGTTTGAGACCCGGCTATTTCCGCCCGTTTTATTTAGAACGAGGAACGCGTACAAGCGAGTTTGAAGTTAGTGCTTTTCTGGTTTCCTTGCTGCTACTTGTGTCATTGTTTCTTTGCTCGTCTTGTTCAAGAACAGCGTGCTTAGATTTTTACATGGTAATGTTTCTTAAAAGGTCATTCGCCGGTACCCATTTAATACTTCCATAACACGCTTATTGATGAGTCTTTAATGCAACCACTCATTCCGCAGTTCAAATGTCTGACGCTGGTGCGATTCTACGCTTCTGCCACGGAATATTACATGCGTTAAGGGGACTCCTTGCACTACATGACATTATTACAGATTTTTCTTTTCGAAGCGGTTTCAAGCACCGGTTTGGCCATGTTGCAGAACACCTGTTTTTTATGCAGCAGACCTGGGTTTGATTTCCGCTCGAGCCTAATGTTCATATTGTTTATTTGTTTGCATCTATCTGAAATTTTGGCCCACGGGTAACGCTTATTTTTGGCTCGCAACGGAAGACGCTGACACGAGCGCCGACATCAGATTTTCTGCAAAACGAGCTGTTTAACGCTATCAGGTTAAAACAGATCGCTCTTTCGTGGAATACTTAGCCACCAATGAAATTACGGGTTGCTGGGTAAGCGCGTGGTTGGTGTAATATCTGTAATATACCATGCCTCGTTCACATTAGTGACGACTCTAATAATACAAGTGTTCGCTTTTTCAAAGCAAGATTGTGGTTCACTGGTTAGTAGTAATAATAATAATAATAATAATAATAATAATAATAATAATAATAATAATAATAATAATAATAATGTGTTATTCTTATAAATTATTAATATTACTGTTGTTGTTGTTGCAACGGTGTTTATTGAACGCTGGCGTAAGGGTCGGCCGGTAGCTTGATAAACAGCTCAGATCAATGGACCTTGAGAGTGAGCGAGCGGAACCCTCGAGCAATGCCCGATCGACAAAGACCCGCGATGTCACACTAGAGAGGGTCGCCCACTTATTGTTATTATTATTATCATTATTATTATTATTATTATTATTATTATTATTATTATTATTATTATTATTATTATTATTAAATGCGAAGCATTTCTTAGCGAACTTTGGCGACTTTCAGCGTATCTATCTATTTCTATATATATATATATATATATATATATATATATATATATATATATATATATATATATATATCTAGCCACCTACGACTTTTCTGCGCTCCAGACCGTATCGTTAATGGGATTTATAACGAAATCGGTATGGCTAAACATCACTGTATGACGAACATGAATGACTGGTTATAGCATGAAAATCATGAATAACTTGTCATGAATGGCATGATTTGCACGCCATTGCCGTGGAGCTCCTGCGGCCGTTTCCTTAACTTGATATATCCAAAAATTGGTATGATGAGAGAGAGAAAGAACTCTTTATTGAAAGGCAGGGAATTTAGCGGGCGTGTGTAAATCGCTGACTTCCTTCATTTCTGCATGACCAACATAAATGACAGGTGGCAATATGAAAATCATGACGTGCATGTCATGTACAACTTTATTTACGTGGCATGCTCATGGTGCGCTTGACGGCTGTTTCGCTGGCTTGATATTCACCAAATTTGGTATGGCGTGACATGACTGTATGACGAGCATAAATGACAAGCGGTAATATGGAAATCATGACATGTCATGTGCAACATGACTTGCATGCCACGCTCATGGCACGCTCGCAGCTGTTTCGCTAGCTTGATATGCAGCGAATTTGGTATTGCGTGACGTGACGGTATGACCAGCATAAATGACAAGTGGAAATATGGAAATCATGACATGTCATGTGCAACATGACTTGCATGCCACGCTCATGGCACGCTCGCAGCTGTTTCGCTAGCTTGATATGCAGCGAATTTGGTATTGCGTGACGTGACGGTATGACCAGCATAAATGACAAGTGGAAATATGGAAATCATGACATGTCATGTGCAACATGACTTGCATGCCACGCTCATGGCACACTCGCAGCCGTTTCGCTAGATTGTTATACACCAAAATTGGTATTGCGTGTCGTGAATGTAGGACGAACATAAGTGGCAGGTGGTAACATGAAAATCATTACATGGATGTCATATACAACGCCATTTACATGCCACGCTCATGGTGCGCATGCGTCCAGTTCGGTAGCTTGATAAACACCAAAATGGGCATTGCTCGACGTGACGGTACGAATAACATGAATGGCAGGTGATAACTTGAAATTCGTGACATGCATGTCATGTATAACGTGATTTACATGCCGCACTCATGGTGCACTTGCGTCCAGTTCGCTAGCTTGATATACACCAAAATTGCTATTTCACGGCGTGACTGTCTGACGAACATAAATGACAGGTCCTAACATGTAAATCATGACATGCATGTTATGTACGGCATGATTTGCTCCTTGCTGGCTGCTTCGCATTACATCGATTCCCACAATGCGTGGGATCTGCCGGTTTTTATTATTATTATTATTATTATTATTATTATTATTATTATTATTATTATTATTATTAACCAGTGAACCACAATCTTGCTTTGAAAAAGCGAACACTTGTCTTATCAGAGGCGTCACTGATGTGAATGAGGCATGGTATACTGTAGATATTACACCAACCACACGTTTTTGGAAGAGCGCGTGATTTCGTTGGTGGGAAAGTATTCCACAAAAGAGCGATCTGTTTTAACGCGATAGCGTTAAAGAGCTCGTTTTGCAGAAAATCCGGTGTCGCGCTGGTGTCGGCGTCGTTCGTTATGAGCGAAAAATAAGCGTCGCCCGAGGGCGAAAATTCGAGATGGATGAAAATAAATAAACAATATGAGTATTCGGCTCTAGTGGAAATTGAACCCAGGACTTCTGCATGGAAAACAGGGTTTCTATAACACAGCCACGCCGGTGCTTGAAACTGTTCAAAAAAAACTTACGACAATGTCATGTAGTGTGAGGAGCCCCCATAACGCATGTCATATTCCGTGGCTGATGTGTAGAATCGCACCAGCGTCAAACGTTTGAATTGCCCAGTGAGTTGGTTGCTTTAAAGGCCGACCAATTCCCAAGTGCACAGGCATATCTAATCATCATTATCAGAAATAGCATCAACAAAGTGTGCAGCTGCGCATTTGCGCTTGTAGCCTTACGGATCGCTAAAGAAAGAATTATGGAGCGGGCATTTTGCATGTTGTACTTACAGTAGACATTGTAGGATAGTTTGAAACAGTAAATGTTACCCGCACAGATGTACTATTCTTTGCGGCAGGGTCGAGGTGTCAGACAGACAGACAGACAGACAGACAGACAGACAGACAAACAGACAGACAGACAGATGAACTTTATTTGCGTCCTGGGAAGAAGGTTTAAGAACCCACCGAGGGCATCACCCGCGACGGGGTCGGGAACCGAAGGTTCCCGATCGCTTCACAGGCTCCCTGGACCGCCCGAAGTTGTTGCGCAAGGTCTGGACTTGCGATACACTCTAAAAAGTCCGTCTGGTTGACGTGATGCTTCCTTGTTGTAACTCGCAAGCGGGGGCACCGCCACATCAGATGAGGAAAGGTGGCGAGTTGATCACATGCCAAGCAGTTAGGTGAAATATCCGAATACAGGGCCATACTGGCCGGCGACGGGAAGGATCTAGTCTGGAGGAGTCGGATGGCTATCTCCTGCCTCCTAGTGAGCTCTCTGTGCGGATCCGGAAAGGATTTCCTGCCTAGCCTGTAGTGGGAACTTAACTCATGAAAGGTGGTCAACGGGTCCCCGTCGGCGCCACCGCCACTCCCCTCCCCCGCAGTGTGCGGGGGGGCTCGTGTGCCCGGGGCGGAGAATGAGTCCTCGCGCCCGCGCGTGAGCCATTTCGTTGGGGTTGGCGATGCCGTCGACGGAGGCGCCCATGTGGGCGGGGAACCACGTCAACTCGTGAGGGAATACTGTGCTGTTAGTGAGAATGCTGTGAGCAGCCAAAGAGATTTGGTTGGCGTCAAACGACCTGACGGCCGTCATGGAATCGGAAAATATAGGGGATGGATCTCTAGTCGTTAACGCCAGAGAGATGGCGACCTGTTCGGCCACCCCGACGGACTTGGTCCTCAACGAGGCGGCACTAATGGTGCGGCCGCTCATGTCTACCACGGCGGCCACAAAGCTGTTCGGTCCCGAACGAGATGCGTCTACGTGTGCCGAGAAATTAAGCGAGGCTAGTGCTTGAGAAGGCGATGCGAATGGGGCTCGATTGCGCTAACGCATTCTCCTCTTCAAGGCGAAGCTCAAGCGCCCTTAAAGTTTTTTAATTGGTAATCGCGTGCTATAAAGAAGCTCGTTGATAGGTGTACGCCAGACTTAAGAAATTTTACGTTGAATACAAATGTCTTATTCATATCGTGCGGGTGACGTGTTCTGCCCAAGACATGTGTTCTCCTTTAGAAATCCCGCATTTCGTTATCAATGAACTAGCTGTAGTTCTACGTGATTTAACTGAACAAGGCACCCTCTCGGCTGTCTTTTTCCGCGATGGGAAACAATACTGTCCTTAGTTTCAGTATGGATGAGAACTAACAGACAATGATGTCAAGGAAAGTATAGGGGATGTTAATAGAAGTAATTTTAATGTAAATATGAAGAAAGAAAAGTGGACGAAAAGATAATTTAGCGCTAGCAGGGACCGAGCCTGCGACTTTCCAATAACGCGTCCGGTGCTCCACCAACTGATCTACAACGGCGATCATCCTCCCGTCCACATTTATCGCGTATACAGGGTCTGTGCCAAAAGTTGCCGGAATTGTTTTTGGTAGTCGGCAGCGCCGCGCCTGGCGGGGTGGCACTTCAGGTGCCACCCCGCCAGTTTTCTTCATTCTCTTATGGGACTCTGCCGAGATCTAATGGCCCGCTGTCATTGTGGCTGGTGTGTTTGCGCTTCGAGGATGAGCTTCCCCAGAAGTTGGAGAGCCGCTTCTGACCTTGAATCATTCCGCCATTATTGCCGTTATGGTCAAGTCGAGAACACACTTGTTTATCGACAGCTCGGCCTTTTTATTGACCTGCCGTTCCCTAGATTCCCAGGTTAGGGCCAACACTACATTGGTTAAGAACAACAAATCATAACAATGCTGTCCAATCACAAGGGGACAGTTCCTCTATCTTCGGCACCCGCCTTCAGAAGGGGGAGAGCCTCTTTTAAGACCCGCGCTTGGCGTTTAGGTGGCGAGGGTCACTCTTCTGTTGCTGCATTCTTTAGCACAAGTTGATTGGCTCACCAATGCATGAGCCTCCAATTAACAAAAAATGAACAAACAATGGAATTAACAGAGGCATGTAGGTTAACACGGACATCAATCGAGTAAACAGTAGCTCAAGATGCGAAAGTTCGAAAGTATAAACACATGAAGGCTTACTTGAGATGACCGGAAGCATTGAATCCCCGACGATGGGATGCGAAAGGTCACAAGAGAGTTCTGACACGACTGCGATGTCGGCGGAGTTGCAATGCTGATGTCTCCTGGAGCTAGTGCTTGAAGGTGATCTCAGGCTGGTTGAGCTAACTTGACATTGAAGTTCCCATACCTACGTTGCAGACGTTAATTACGCGTCTCAGCTAGACGAACGGCTAAGTTTAGGTGGCCAGCCGATACAGAGCCACCCTGAAACCTTTTAAAAGATAAAAGGGATACTTGTTGATCTGCTTCTCCACCATGTTGGGCAAGCCACTAGATTAGCAGAGTGATATCCTACGCTTAATTCACCTTTCATCAGATTCAATTTGTGGGTAAATAGGCGAGAGAGGGGAGGGGGGGACCGCAGGAGAGGAGAGAGAGGGGGGAAGCGTAGGAGAGGAGAGGGCGAGGGAGGAGGGGAGAGAGCGGTCTCCTATCACACTAGAGCACGCATCTGCAACGCAGCGACGATGGGAACGTATCCTTTGATGAATGGTCTTGCGTTCCACGTCTCGGTAAGGCAGAGCACGTCCGCCGCGGTGACACGCATCTGCAACGCAGCGAGCGCCTTCGCACCTTCTATTGATCAATTCACGTACTGCGGCACCACAGCGCCACCTCGTATTTGAATTCGTCAACTATGCTGCGCTAGCCCCATCTACTGCCATCTAGTGAGCACTTCACGAACCAGAGGTGGCTACATACTATGTACGGAGGAGGGAGCGACCCACACCCTAAGGAGCTTCGCCCCTAAAAGTGCCGCCTGGTTCGATTTTTTGTGGTCCCACTGTCGAGGTATAGTGTCAAAGACCCGTACGCACGCTCTCTCGTTCATTTGTACTTCTCTCAAACGTTGATTTCTACGTTCGCAGGCTACGCGTCTTTTTTCGTAGGCGATGCGTGTCAGCATGGACACAGCCAGCAGGGCGCCGGCCAGAAAAATTTCGGGGGGGGGGGGGGGCTGTAGCGCGGTCAGCTTCCCCCCCCTGCCTATGCCACTGAATCCTAGTGCCCCCGGGATTTCTATAGTGGAGGCGTAAATGGGTTCTTGGAATAAAATAGCTCATCATGCGCCACATCAACTATGTGGTATCGCCCTTGCATTGGACTAAAACCGAAAGGGACAAGCTTGATACGCTGATGCGGAAAAGTGTCAAAAAGGTACTGGGTGTTCCCGTCACGGCGAGCACGGACAGGCTAATGAAGCTCGGTGTTCTCAATACCACCCTCGAACTAATAGAAGCGCAGCGTTCGGCACAGATCACGAGGCTCTCGGGCTCCAGCGCGGGTAGGTGCCTCTTAGAAGCGGCGGGCTTGCGACCGCGTTACAGTCAAAGTGACGCGGTTCAGCTGGACGAGAAATCAAGAGGGACCTACGTCGTCGGTCCCTTCCCCAGAAACGTGCACCCACAGCATAATGTGGGCAGGCGAGCAGCTCGTGCTAGAGCGATATTAAAGAAAACGGTAGGCATGGAAGCCTTTGTGGACGCCGCTCAGTACGGGCGCTCCGGTAAATTCGCGGTCACTGCAGTCAGCGAACAGGGCAAGCTCCTATATGCGGCCTCAGTAGCCGCTGCAACGGCCGACGTGGCAGAGCAGGTGGCGGTTGCTCTGGCGATGCAGGATTCTAGGCGGCCATATATCTACACGGACTCCCGAGCAGCCGTCAGGGCCTTCGCCTCCGGAATGGTTGCTAGCGAGGCGGCAGCGCTTCTAAAAAGAAAGTCAATTTATAATTCTGCCACCATGCATTACATCGCGTGGTTCCCGGCTCACATGGGCGACGACGTGCTGCCGGGCCGTCCGAACCCCAATGAGGTTGCTCACCGTCGTGCGCGGGAACTCACGCGCCGCGACGACGGTGAGGCTTCATTGGATTCGGAAGAGATCGGGCACAGAGACCCCTTATTAACTTTTCATGAGATCGTCTCCCACTATAGAGAGGAACGCAGGCGCTACCCGCCTCCACACCCAAAACTATGCAGAGCTCAAGCGATGACGCTTAGGATGCTTCAGACGAGGTCATATCCCTCGAGAGGTTTCCTAAGCCGGATTAATCAAGATATTAATCCACAATGCCCGGATTGCGGGGAGGCATTTAGCACTCTAGCTCATATGCTCTGGCAGTGTCCTGCGTTACGGGACACATCACACACCAGCGAACAGGACTGGGAAGACGCCATAGCAAGTACTGCCCTCGATATCCAGTCAACGGCCGTCCAGAGGGCCCGTGAAAGAGCGGAGAGGCATGGCCTCCCGATTCCGACATGGGAGCAGCCAGCGGCGAGCCGAGGACCCCAGCGGGTCCTTCCCGGCTAGTCCCTCAGGACTTCAATAAAGTTCTTTGTCTGTCTGTCTGTCGTTGTGAAAAACACACAGCAGGATTTGTTCACGAATGTGAGCGAGACAGTTTGTCAGACGACCGCGCGCATCGAAGAAACAAAAGGGCAACAATGATAGACGACCTGAGCATACAACTCTAGCACGCTACAAGGCTTCACTAAGCAAGAACATCTCAAAATACATTTACAGTGCAGCTCCTATAGACGCCCATTTGTACGTGCCGCGTTATTATCGTTTTTGGCGTAAGCGAATGAACAATTTGCCAGAGGTTGGGTAAGAGAGGGCGAACACAGAGGGTTGCCAAGAATGAATCAGTGCAGTAGGTAGGAGAGAGAAGAGAAAAGCGGAGGAATGTGCAGCGAATGCATCAGAAGGAAAGCGCATGAAGAGCGTACCGACAGAAGACACACAGCGTAGCAGAGGAGAGAAGGTGTTGGCCGCAAAGAGAGCGTGACGAGGGAAGCAGAAGAGAATGCAATGAAAGCATGAAAAAAAATAAATAAATAAAACATGGTCGATCCTTTCGTCATAGGAATCGCTATTAAAAGAAAGTGAAACGCGTCTTCACAAAAGTACATTTGATTGTTCATTGTACAATGATACGTTTTACGTGAATGCACGTTAAACGTATAAAAATATTCCCTAAAATTGAGATTGTCTATTAAAAAGAAATTAAGTTAAAATTCTCTATTTCCGCACCCTTAAAATTTTCGCATAGCTAATCTTAGTTCATTCACTAATTAAGCGCTATTATGCCTATGCGCGCATCTACTCAACTGCACACTTTGTTGATACTGTGGCTAATGGGGATGATTAATTATTTCGGAGCGCTTTGTAATAGATGACCTTTTAAACCACCCACTCGTTGCGCAGTCAACATATTGTGACGCCTGACGCGGTTCTAATATTCTGCCACACAATATTACGTCTGTTAACGGGTACTCTTTGTACTGCATAACTCCTCTATAGGTTTCCTTTTTTTTTTTTCTAAGCAATTTCAAGGATTGGTGTGGACCTGTGGTAGAGCACCGGACCGCCACGAAGAACGTCTGGCTTCAATTCCGGCTTGAACATGTTATTTTAGATGTGAAGCATCTTATGGCGAAGCTTAATCCGGTGGTGGTGGTGGTGGTGGTGGTGGTGTGCCGCGTGCCCACCCTTACTGCGCATGCGCAAACAGTTAAAAAAAATAAAAATAAAAAACCTCCTCTCCCCCTCTCTCTCCTCTAGGCATCCCTCCCCGCGGCAACCACACCCACACTGCGCATGCGCCTCCCTTCCTCTCTCCCCCTCTTACACTCCCCCCTCTCTCCATCCCTGCCCGCGGCGTCTAACTCCCCCCTGCGCATGCGCGTCCCCCTCTCTCTCCTCTCCTACGCTCCCCCCTCTCTCCTCTACGCATCCCTGCCCACGGCGTTCACACTCCCACTGCGCATGCGTGTCACCCCCTCTCTCTCCTCTCCTACGCTCCTCCCTCTCTCGCCTCGCTACGCCGACGCAGGCAGCGTCTGCTAGCGAGTTTCTTGGTTGAAAAAACCGACTGCTCGCGCTGCACAACCGTTCACTGGCCATCCCGTATATATAGCAATGGATCTTGACCTCCAATGTGGTGCCGGTGGGAGATTTCTCCCTGTGCGTTGTTGAACAATAAAAATTCGCAGCGTGCGCGTTAACTAAAAGCGGAGTGCGGGTCTCTGTGTCCAGTCGGAGTCTTCTGTCTCTCATTGCCCATTAGCAGCGATTGGCATGTTCTAGTAGAAAAAGCTGCTCCATCACTGCCTGCTTTGCGCCTCCCCAGTTTTTCTCTCCTGCGTAACGCTGCGATGAGCGCCAGCGTCAACGCCGCCGCCAGAAAGGCCTGACCACACGTACCCGTTGCAGCGCGTCGGCGCGTGGCTTTTTGACGCGGCGCCGCGCCCTCTCCCTATGGAGAGAGAGGGCACGTGGCTACGCGAAGCTACGCGCCCTCTCTCCATAGGAGGGCGCGGCGCCGCGTCAAAAAGACGCGCGCTGACACGCTGCAACGGGTATGTGTGGTCAGGCCTTAAGCGTTAGCGCCCGCTGCTTCACATCTACACATGGTTCCCTTTAGCGGGAGATGGTGTAATTTTTTATACTTTGCATTAATCACCATATCCCGATCAAAGACGACTGCGATTTTTCGTTCACAAGCAGCGCCGCCGACACCGACACCGGAATTTCTTCGAAACAAGCTCTTTATAACGCTATCGCCTTCAAAAAAAAAATAATAAAGAGCCTGGAGACTTCTTTATTTCTCATATTTGGTTTGATTTGGTTTTGTTTATTCAAGGCAAAATGATACAAAATTGCCTTGGGGCACGACTAAAGGCTAAGTAAATGCCTGACTTGGTCGTGCCACCCTGGCATCACAGGAGAAACATACCAGCAAGCACCGTAAGCAGAAAATGACAACAGTACGTGTTGTCTTACACGGGTACCGTGATGAACAGAACAGAAGTATGAGTAAGAGCAAAAAAAAATAATTAACAGGGTTCTGATTCAAGTGGTGGCAAATGCAAAAAAAAAATGCGTGTTTTCAATCAAACGAAAACATGTGACATCTTGACTAGGGCATCGAGATGCTCTGCATGACAAATGAGGTTATAATAAACAACAGGCAAAGAGGTAATAAAGAAGGTGTAAAAAATACAAAACATCGATTGATGCGAATTTTAAAAATCAAGGAAAGCATCGGTTTCTTCAATTAGAAACTCTTTCGTTTTATTTTTAAATGATCTAGCTGAAGTTCCATCTTCCAGTAAATGAAGTATGGTTGGGGGTTTGTTTAAGATGTCTGGAATTTGTGAGGTTAGTCGTTGGTGACCATAGTTCGTGCGTGATCTGTGTTTGTATATTAAGCTCTTTCGCAGCTCGTATGGCGTTTGTTTTACATAATATGCGTCCAAGAATAGTGACGTATTTAGCCTATACTGACGCTGTATCTCTAGACAACATAGCTTATGTCTGTATAACAATTTGATAGGCAATAATTTGTATATTTTGAAATACCGTCGAGTGCTTTCGTAGAGGGGAGTGTTAGAAATTGCACGCATTGCACGCTTTTGTAATATCAACAGAGAGTGAAGGTTTGTTGCAGTCGTTGTTAGCCACAGCAAGGATCAGTATGATAGTCGTGAGTGCACTAGAGCGTAGTAGATTTGTAGCTTGACATTTGTTGGAGCATAGTGCCTCAGTCTATTTAAAATGCCGATCCTTCTGGAAAGGTCTTTTTTTATCGCATCAATGTGAGGGGACCAAGAAAGTTGTTCTTGAAATAGAACTCCTAGAAATTTTATTGTAGTTATTCGCTGAATTTCACTGCTCTGAAAGTAAAGTTGAGTGCATGGAATATGAGGTACTCCTTTAGGTTTGAAAAACATGTACTTTGTTTTAGCCATATTCAATTGAAGTTTATTTGCATTTAACCATAAATTTAACTTTTGCATCCAAACGTTAGCTTCTTTATATAATTCAGATACGCTTGTGCCTGCGAAAAATACATTTGTATCATCAGCGTACAGTATTATTATCTTGTCTCCCTCGATATTTACGATATCATTAATGAGCAGCAGGAATAGGACAGGACCAAGAATCGATCTCTGGGGAACACCATATTTAATTAGCTCAACTTGAGAGTGTATACTGTTTACAACAGTATACTGTATTCTAGATGAAAGATAACTTTGTATTAGTTGTGCTGTGGTACCCCGAATGCCATAATACGGAAGTTTTCGTAAAAGCAGATCGTGTTGTATACTGTCGAATGCCTTCGTGAAATTCAGAAATATTCCTAGTGTATAAATTTTGTTTTCAAAATTGTCTAGAATGTATTCTTTGATGCTGAGTAGAGCAGATTCAGCAGATTTATTTTTGCAGAATCCATACTGGTCTTTTGCGATTATGTTGTTTGCGTTTAGAAAGCCCGTAATTCTCTTATATATAACCCGTTCAGCCATTTTCGCGAATACGGAAAGTACAGATATCGGTCTGTAATTATTAAGATCGTCAAACGATCCACCTTTATGGATGGCGGTTACTTTCGCAAGTTTCATTTGATCGGGAAAAACACCTGAGGATAGCATCAAATTATAAATGTGCGTTAGTGGTACAGCGATAATGTGACTATAGCCTTTAAAGGCTTTGGTTTAATGTCATCTGGGCCGGAAGCACAGTTATCCTTCAACGATGAGATTAGCTTTTCCACTTCGTGTTGATTAGTAGGAAACAGGAATACGCTGGACGGGTACGCTGACGCTATATAGTTCTCGCAATACGTTTCCGTGCTGTCCGTTGTGAACTCACCAACTGTTAAAAAGTGTTTATTAAAAGTGTCGGCAATTTCTGATTTACTCATACCCGGTTTCTCAAACTTTATTTGTCTGGGCACCTGCTTTTTCTTAATTAGCTGATTTATTGCGTCCCACAGCAGGCGCGCGTCTCCTGCGTGAGTTGTACATTTATTAATGTAGTATTCCGTCTTGGCTATCTTCAAGTCTTTGTTCAGAGTGTTACGGAATTTTTTGTAATTACACAAATCGTTTTCCTCTCTGGAGGATAGGAAAACCTGAAAAAGGCTGTTTGTGACTTTAATTCTGTTGTACAGTTCCACTGTCACCCATGGTTTTGTGCATTTTCTGTGTTTTTTGCAGACTAACGCACAAAATTCGCACAAAAATTCGTTTTCTTGTGTTAGTACTTTTTAACAGTTTCACCTTTTGCGGCATTTGCATATGCCTCATGCGTTTTTTTTTTTCACTTCTTACAGGAGTCTTAACAGCAGTGTATTTAGGCAATCGGTTTTTCATTACGTGAGTGAAAGAGTATGACTGCTCTTCTCCGCATGAAGGTGACCTGCACCGACAAGAAAAAACAGGAAGCAGAACAATAATCCACTCAAAACACTTCATCATCGGCGAGATAATGCTAAAACTGTCGCTAGCAGTTTAACGACAACGGTGAACATAGTTAAAGGTTGAACGGCCAAGTAAGTGCGCGAATAGGTCGTGTGTTACAGCTTATTGAAAACGCTGTTTGAATAAGTGAGGTACACTAATGACAATGCAGTACAAGGAACAACTTGCCACGTGTTTAAAATACAACCAGTAGACATATTGGATGCTTACGTGAAGTACTGCTGTATTTGAAGATTGATGTGATCAGGAAACTGCGAATGATTGTGTCAGAGAATAATTTGCGCCTTCAAGCCATCTGAGCTCTTCGTCAACTCTTTACCAAACCTAACCGTTTAAGGGAGTGCCTTTGTTAGATGAACAGCTGTAAAAACTATCGCAGTTAATAACAATGTGTAATACGTCAATGCATTCGCTGTAAACTGAAATATGGCTTATCCTACACGCGTTGTGGGAGGGGCAGGGAAGGGTGGAGTCACAGCCGTTTTATTGCGATGGCAGCTATATGGGCTTTAGTATGTTTATTTGGGCCAGATAGTACATATTGTCACGTGGTCGTGACGTCGACGAAGGCAACAGCCGGCGTGTCAAAGAAGAAACTTTTTATTTGGCCGAACTTGCGGCCGTGAAACTGAAAGTCAGAATACAGCAATACACACTGGCACTGCTAGCGGCGAACAGAGTGTCGGCCGTCGAAAAAAAAACTGATTATCGTTGGAACGCACCGGCTTTAAACATCGCGCGTCGAACATTCCAGCCTTATCACTGGTCGTCGCGCAAGCTCTGGAATAGGCGCGACTGTTTGCGTCTTGCGCGCAATCTTAACAAAACGATCTACTACAACCGAGAGAAGCTTCTAAAACACAAAGGCTCGGTCTGCGCCGAGCACTGCTGACAGTCTTTGTGGGCGTAAGCGAAGTTGAAACAACAAGCACGCGTGGCAATATTCAAGTAAACGGGGAACAGCACAAAACACAGGACAGTGACAGAGACGGACCAATCAATACGGGCCGGGCATCAAGTCGCTATTCTCGGGATTGGGAGCATCCCTCCAGGCGTCAGAGGCGCATTGTGAAATGGCCCAAAGTTCTGCGTACCACCAAAACCTGACCAAGTAGAGCTTCTGAGCTCGGTAAGGAATACATTGGCACGAGCGACTGTTGAAGATAGAGGCATGAATACTCAAGAAGGTGTGAACTGCCTGTTGCCGATGAAGCAAGCTGGTGGCTCACGCCATACTTCTGTTATCAAGTCGTTACGGCCCGCAGACGTTAAGCTACTCCAAGCAGAAGAGGAAGGCTGATTTGTACTTGTGCTTAACACCGACTATTCGGATTCGACAATTAAAATAAACACCGAATTTCACCCTCTCTTTCCTTTCCACCCCTTGCTGTACTATAGTGTACTTGGATATACTATGTTTCCACTTTGCATTGCACAGCTGCGCTAAGTTTTCAGCGGTCACCGGCCACAGCTGGAACTCAAGCTCAAACAGACTCCACTGTTAAAAAATAAAGAAACGCACGAGCTGGGTGTCCACTTTGCCTTAGCCCCGTCCGCGTGAGCTGCAGCGCAGTATGGCCGTGACGAAGGGTGACACACGTGCTTCACACCGGTCCTGTTACGATGGCCCTGCCAAGCATCGTTTTCAGAACGAACTCTTCGCTCTAACGACGTTGGTACCAAGTGCGCATGGTCTACACGGCGGCAGACGCGTGGGTCACGTTCGCTGCTAGCCGGGACCAGGCCTAATACGGCTGCCTCGGCTCTCGAGGCTGTGGGTCCCTGCGCTGCAGTCGAATTTCGAAAACTTACTTGCGCGGTGGCTTTATATATAGGTCACCGCGTGAGCTCAGTGCTTCATTGCACATCGCCGTGTATGAAACCAGGTTTGCGCCTTCACATTCTTAGAAAGTTCTGAACATCCCCCAAGTGCACGCCACATTTTAACGCTATAGCGTTAACGAGATCATTTCACAGAAATGCCGGTGTCGGCGTTGTTGGTTGTGAGAGAAAAAGCATCATCTTGTACGCGACAGAAAAATTAAGATGAAAAAAATAAATCATAAAAAACTTTGGTCTGATTCAGAATCGAACTCTGGCCGTGTGCGTGTCAAAAGGGTGTCCCATCACAGAGCCACGCAAACGCTCGAATCTGACTCGAAAAATTATTACATTCATATTACAATATGAATGTAATATAGTGCAAGGAGTCTCCTTAAAGGGCCCCTAAACAACATCTGAAAATACGAAGAGCGAGCGCTTTATTCTCTCCCGGCGTTTCCCGTCTTCGTGGCACAGTTAGTGACGCCAGCAGTTCGTTCACATGGCGTCAGGATGAAATTAGCTCTCGATTGGTCGATATACGAGGAATATGTACTGAATTGTCTCGTACTCCGCTTTGCCATGCAGTCACATAACCGGTCTTCCTTGTCTCGCATGACTATCGTGCGCGATAAACTTATTTCCTTTCGTTTTCGGCGTTTGCGACTGCGCAAGCAGATATAGCGGCGTGTAGTCGAAAAGGGCGATATCCTGACTGGCTAAACGCTGAGTGCTGACATTCTACATGTTTTATAAAGAAATAAGCGGTGAGGAGGAGATAGCACTTGTAGGAATAAGGGTATTGAAGGTGACATGGAAACTACTTTCTCGCCTTTGAACTCGGTGTGGTTTAGGGGCCCTCTAACGCTTGTAATATTGACGCGAGGTAGGCTGGCAACTATAGTGGCCAACCTCTCGAAGGAGGACGAGGACAACGAAGTTGTCCGGTGTGCGCGCGCTCTGGTGATTGCCATTTTTGCCTAGAGTAAACGCCCTGTTGTGTACCTTCGTCCCTGTGTCTTCTAGCACCGATTTGCTAGCTTGGCGACAATATTGCGTGGCAGAAGCGTAGAATTGCGATAGGCGTCTAAACATGTGAATTGCACAACGAGAGGGTGTTTTAAAGCCCCTCCCAATACAAACCGCTCAAACATATGTTCGCGTGTTGCCTTACGGACGCGTAGTGGGCCCATCGTTGATTCGCAAAAGGAACAATATTGGCGTAGTGGGCACTTAACAATTTTACTTGCAGTAGACATTCTAGGGTAGTTTGAAACAGCCAGTTTTACCCGCACGGCCGTCCGTTTCTTTACGGCATGGTTGAGGCATGCGCCGAGAACCGAAGCCACGCTAGCAGTTGAGAAGGCGATGCGCACGGATTCTGATACGCTATCGCGTTCTACTCTTGGAGGAGAAGCTCAAGCGTCCCTCTAATTCTTTTAAGGCGAAAGCCTTTAATGTCTCAAGCTCACGTCCGTCCGTCCGTCCTTCCCTTCCGTACGAGCCCTGGCACGGTTCCAGGTGGCCGCCGGGGCGCGCAAACGGACGCCGGTCGCGTCGGACTCTACAGCGCTCGCGCTTTGCTTGCGTAGCGTCGCTGTGCCCAGCGTTTCCAATCATGCAAGGAGGGAGACGCGCGCATCGCGTTTCGTTCTGACCGACCCCGTCAATACACACACGCGTTCGCGGAACACACTTTCGAATTTGCAAAGTGTCCGTCAATTTAAGCGCTGGAACGCGGATGGCGTCTGCACGATGCGCAAAGCTCGAGAAAATACGAACGCATGCGAACGGAGGCAGATTAGTCTCGCGTCTCGCTGCGATTCGCGGTAAACAATTGAAAAAGAAAACACGCACACATTCAGTTTGTGTGTCATCCCACTGAAAGTGTAGAAGAAAAAAGACATGGCATAGTCAGTCGAATGGCCACAAGCTTTTCGCCGAACACACTTTGGAATGTACAAAGTGTCCTTCAATTTTTCTTTTTTTTTTCTTTTGCTCATGTGGCAGCGCCCTAAAGCAGCAAGCGCACATGCATGGAACCACCGCTGCTGCGTTTTGCGTCAACCTCAAGCAAAAGATGAGTGAATATTACATTTTTATTGACAGGACACAGCGATGGCGCTATACATAATACGTTCTTCAAGTTCAGAAGGCAGCAACAATATCAAATCGTATGTTTACAATGCATGCGAAAACAAGCATCTCAGTCCTCCCTGGGGCAGACCGCACGGGCATGTTCTTTTTATTGTTCGGCTTTGATCGGCAATTAACACCACGTGACGCGACGTCTTTCCGAGGCTGCACAGGTGGTCCTTGAAGAAAGAGGAAACGTGACGAAGACATTAGTGAACATGACCCAGAATAGCACAGAGACAGATTCCGGACTACAGCCTATACATCAGGCAGCGCCATTTATAAGAAACGGTGGTAGTTTTTTTTTTTTTTTTTCGGGCACAGTACGCCACCCTTTCCAGGTTCGTGTATCCACGCCATACCTTCTTTCATTGTGATGATCACTGCGCAAAAACACCACTTGACAAGAAAAGAACATGAGAGGAGCGTCCCTGGTGTTTTGGGGCAGTTGATGTTCACAATAGATTACCAAGACGCCCAGCACTGCACCCTTCTTTCATAATGAACCCCGAATAAAAAAAATTCCCCACCCATGTGTGGATGCGAAGCAGCGGGGAGATAATTAGCTTTAGCGGGAGGAACGTCGCCGCTCTCATTTCACGGCAGTGGTCCGGGCGCTCATCGCGGCGCTGCGCAGGAGAGAGAATGAGGGGCGCGCGCTCCATCATTTTCATATCGCGGAACTACCGTGGCGCCCCCCAGCGAAGTAAGCAGCTGTCACACCACCTGTCGTTCGCGCCGCTCCGTAGAAGGATTCCTAGAGGAAAGGACGGGGGGGGGGACCGTATGAGAGGAGAGAGAGGGGACGTGCATGCGCTGTGGGGATGTGGGACGCCGGAGCCGCTCCGTAGAGTAGATGATTCCTAGAGTAGAGGAAGGGGGGTGAGCGTAGGAGGGCACAGGGGAGGGGACGCTCCGTAGAGTAGACGATTCCTAGAGGAGAGAAAGGGGGGTGAGCTTAGGAGAGAGAGGGCGAGGGGACGCGCATGCGCTGTGGTGGTGTGGGACGCGGGAAGGAGGGACGGACTAAGCCCTCTCCAAACACATGCAAGTAAGATTAAGGAATGGGGTCAACCTGGGCGACAGACACCACCTGCCTAGCCATTGCTAAGCAGCCTCTCTGTGCTCTCGGCCATGACTCAAGGAATGGGGTCAACCTGGGCGACAGACAACACCCGCCTAGCCATTGCTAAGCAGCCTCTCTGTGCTCTCGGCCATGACTCTGATGACTGTGTTAGGGTTGACGGCCTTCATATTACTACAGGGTTCTGGTTCGCATAATGGGTGCTTCCCTACTTCATGACAGTGGCCGGACGCGGGATGCGGGACGCGGGACGGGGGACGCGGGACGGGGGACGCGGGACGCGGGAGGGACGGACAGAGCCCCGAGCATAAGATGCTTCGAATCTAAAACATTTGAGTAATGCGCACAGAAATGTTCGACCTGACTCAGAAGGAACCCTTCGTGGTGGTCTAGTGGTTATGGTGCTCGACTGTTGAGCCGAAGGTCGCGGGACCGAATCCCAGTCGCGGCGGCCGCATTTCGATGGAAGCGAAATGCGAGAGCCAGATGGTCAAAATTTTCAGAGCCCTCCACTACTACGTCCCTCATAATGATATCGTGGTTTGGGGATGCATAACCGCCACAAATATTATTGTATGACGTATAAGGATGAAAACATCGTTACACATGACAGGAGAAGGGGGAAGCAAGGAGGGTGGAGGGCGATCACTCCGACACCACGTACTTTTTCGTTTGGCACAAAAATAAGCTTCGCTACGATTTTGCAGGCAAACACTTATAGTTCAGCTAAAGAAAAACGCCTAGTGTTGGTAGCAGGAGTACGGTGGCTATAAGGAAACATTTCCTGTGGCGTGGTTTGCGGACAACGTGCTCAAACTAATCGAAAGGTAAAAGAATCTGCAGCTGCAGGAACTGCGACATGGAACCGTACCCCATTGCATCAGCCTCTTTAAGGACGAGGCGGAGAAGGTCAGAAGGTTCCTGTGCATGCAGGCGCCTTGTAGTCGGCGAACACGAAGAAGGCCATCGAGTAAGCGCCGATGGACATGGGCTGCCGAGGGTGGAGGACGGCCGGCACGATGTCCGGGAAGCGGAGGGACTCGCTGAGCGTCAGGCGACGTCCGTTGAGCAGCACGTCCTCAGCCACGAGGTTTCCGGCGGGGTCGGGCCCCACCGCGTAAGCCATCACGTGACTCGCCTGCAGCTCGGGATCCTTGGCCGACAGCACGGCCGTCTCGTTGGACAGGTTCAGGCCGAACACGATCACCCCGCCACGGTGACCCTGCAGAGGAAATGAGCAGGGCCTAAACACCAACTCTGTATTACAATGCACGTAATGGGTTGTACATTCCGATGATTTTTTTTTAATATGCGCCAAACTTCATATCGCACTTTTCAAATATTTCGCTGTATAGAAGTTATAAGAGAAAAACTACGTGTGCCTAGTAAGTCACCTTCAATGAGTGAAAGACTCCGCTAATTACGAGCAGTAAAGACGTTCAAACTGCCACACAAAATTGCGGGTGTGTCCGAAAAGCCGGCGCAGTACTCTCAGAATACCGTCGATTCCTCTATTCTGTGTAGGGTTACGTTCTTACCGAAGATCGCGATCTATGATCCTCATCGAGAATTTCTAGAGCCAAATTTACCTCGCTTGTTTATCTCAAAGCTTTTTTCTCTTAACCATTTACTGTGTGTCCGGTCATTTGACAAACCTACTCAAAGTTCACGAATTGAGAGACGTACATGCGTACATTACCGTTGTGTACTACAATACTCGAAAATTACTTAAATTTTAGAGTACTGTATTACACAGCGAGAACTCAATTAACCATGTCCTTTCAGCGTCATTGATAACTCCTTCGTATGCGTATTCTATGGGCAGCGATGAATGCTTGAGGCAGCTTTGGAAACAATAGAAAATTTTAACTTTGTCACTGCCTGAGCTCTTAGGCATGCACGCCTTCTAGGCGCGAATACCAGGTTCGTGAAACTTTAATGTATACACATTTTAATTTCGGAGCGAAGAAATTAAACGTTTACACACTATTTGGTGTCTATATAAAAACGCTACATTCTAGAGCTGGTGATAAGGGCAGCATGCAACAGCCAATCTCGATATCCAACATTTGAACGTAGTATCATCCAAGGCGGTCAACCAACGGCGAACAAGTTTAAGAGCTAAAGTCGTTGTGTATACAGCCAGGGTTGCCGTTGGGTGGACATGAAAAGGCGCCAGAACTCACGCCAAAAGTAGCCAAAGTAGCCATGTCATTTGATATTATCGCCAAATTTCTAGCCAAATAGAACAGAAGCGGTATTATCAACAGAGTCTTTACTATTGATGAATAAATAAAACCATTTTGAATAAGTAAAACTACAAGTTTAAAAAAGAGCCATGGCGCCAACTGAAAATTTTCGTCGCTAGCGGGGTCCAAAAGTAGCCAATTTGGCGAAAAGTAGCCACCAATGGCAACCCTGTGTACAGCCCTTTCTTCAACTAGTATAGACAATTTTACGAAAGACACATTGGTACCGACACTTTGGGCTGCTGTTAAATGTGTTGTTATTTTTGCATATCGCGACATGAATTACTAAGATCATGATACGTCCAATCCACCAATCAAACAGTTTTCATGCGTATGCGTATACCGTAGCACTGTTCGTTTTGTTGTTAAATATACAAAATGTCAAGGTTAACAGCCCAATATGGCGGCCCCGAAACCCATTCGTAAAACTGTCGCTATCCCATTGCTTCACACAAAATGAACAGAGGCAGAGAGGTACGAGGTCGTTTTTGTGAGCAAATTCAGTTTTCTTGTCCGTGGCCTGAAGATGCCCCTCTGTTATGGAGGTCAACTGCTGTTCTAGAGAGAGCACACCTTGATGGCCCCATCCCTGAGGCAGTGGGCGTACAGGCGCACCGCGTCGTCCCGGGGTTGTGTGCGCAGCTGTAGCACACGAGTGCCGACCAGCCGCTTGTGCACCAGGCTGATCCAGTAGTCGGGCAGCGGTCGGAACTCGTCGTCGGCAAGCAGCCGGTTGTTGCCCTGCACCAGGTCCTGGCGGAACACCACCGAAACGCCCTGCCTGGCGGCCGTGCCTAGGGTGTCAAGCCAACTGCGACGAGGGTGTTTGTTGTTTTTTTCGTTATGGCCACCGCCATGCACCTAAGTGTGAAATCGCGACAATTCGGCGTTCCCCAAGTGCAAAAAGTTGTTTTTCTAAAAGACTGGGCGTGCAAACACGGACGCAAGAAAGAAGACAAGACACCACCAACGCCGTCTAACAACCGCAAAAGCGCACAATGGCCGAAGAGAGAGAAAGCAGGAAAACTAATCTGCGCATGCTCATGCAATGGGCGAGCCTATCAATCCTGCAGGCGTTTAAGACATTTGATCTTCTTCTTTATGCAAGTTAATCGAAGGTTGGATCACGCATGCGCTACCGCTATTATCGATGTGCCATGCGTCAATCATTAGACGCGATCATTCATGCCTGTCCCTGTACAAAACTGCGCATTCATCGAATTTTGGCCTGCACTTACACTCTCGACAATGTGAAGATAGATTAGAAGGTGAGCCTGGTTTGTGATCTCTTGTGTTCCAATAATCTCTGGTTAACACAGTGGCCCGTCCGTAATACGTAGAAGCGGCCGCAGCTAAAGGAACCTTTATACCACATCTGTACGGCACTCAGGTAAACTTCTTGGTGTGTTTTGCGAAACAAATATCAGCTTCTGGTCATTTGTTGTCGTATGCTGTCAAATGACAGCATAGGACAACCCGGGCAAGCACTTGAACATTGTCTGTAAAGGACGATGTGGATAAGGTGAGCGAAGCCAAGCGTAAGGGTAAAGACGGAATAAGAAGGAAAGCAAAGTGGAGGGTTACAGCACGTTGCGACGTGAGCACGAGAGGAGAAGCGCGCAAGACAAAGGCTGTAGGAAGGCGTCTTATGATAACCCAAAGGGCAGCGCTTTGCTCTTTGAAGCGAGGTCGGCTTGCCCTGTAAAGACTATTTGTAAAGCAAGATTCAGTAATGAAAAATATCGATGTATTTTCTGTGGGAAAGCTAAGGAAACAGCAGATGTTTTAACTAAATGTGAAGATATCTAATTCAGGTGTAAATTTGGGCCCTTGCCTACATGTAGCCTTGTGTTTTAGGGACAGCACTGAATGTGTAAACATGCGACCGCAGACATAAGACGGTTGGAGGATTGGTGGAGCAAAAGTATGAAGAAGTGACAAAAATAAAGAGCATAAAAATCTAAGGTTATTCTAGCGTTAAACGCACGCTAACATGACTTGATAATATTGTTTCTGTAGGAAGAAAATTGAATTGGGTACACAAGGCATCAGGCCAAACTTTTTAAAAAAATTTAGTGTGGTTGAAAGCAGGTGACATCCCCGTTATAAAGGGAATGCTCATAGCATCCATTCGTCTTTCCACGCCGTACTCGCTCTGCAACCACTCCCTCTGCATTTAACGTTGTTGGGCAAGCGAAGCGCTTCAGACAATATTAGAAATGAGAGCCTACATGGCTGCTACGAAGTGCTTACTTGCGACTTATCTCATCAGCATATAAAGGGCGACAGACACGGCAAAAAAAAAAAAAACAGACAGGAGCCTGGTTCACTGGATCTTGTACCTCGGGCCTCCCACCCAGTGTCGATTAATGTTTTCGCATTGTCGCCTCACGAGAACCACCCTAGTTTTATTTGGGTGTCGGCTGTAATAACGTTGTTCTTCGAATATGCCGTAAACAGTTGCTACTCCAGAGCACGTTCACGTTGCGCTAACTGGAAAAAAGAATTTCACAAGGTATCCTTAACATCTTCCCGATCCCTCATCTATCAGCACGTCTTCACCATGACAACATGCGTTGCCGGAATTTTTTTACAGACGCCACAATCATCTTAATCATCACAATCATCTTAATCATCTGCAAGGTGTCAATCGCCTCCTTGCATATTTTTTTTACTCATAATGACGTTTGTTTGTTTGTTTTTTTCTCTCTCTCTCTCTGGTACTTGATATATTACAGAAAAGTGGCCTTCGGATCTACTTAAATCACAATTTCTTGGCCGCGATGCCATGTGCTACGAAGAACACTCGAAACCTTCGGCTAATGTGTGTGTTCACTAACCTCTAATAACTTACTAAGAAGTCTAACCATAAAGCCACGCTATCCATGTCTATTCGTGTTTCCGGGTTAGAGAAGGTTCCAGAGAGATGACGACATAGAAGCATTTCGTTACCGGCGTTTACATTCTGGGACTACGACGAAGCAAGTGGTATCCCAATGCATGGTCAAGTGACCACTATTTTAGGATTTCGAAAAAAGATCTCTACAGCTGTGATATTGTTGATTTGATTTCACGTAAGCAATTTGAGTCCAGAAATGCGTCCTACATTCTCTGTTTTGTGCATCACCTATTTACTGGCGCATCTGTACTAGCATTTCTTTACAATTTAAAGTAATTGTAGGATTCTTTAACTGCATTGGTAAAGCGGCGCGGAAGCAGGCACGTCAAGTGGTATTTTTTATTTGCACTTGGAGGGCGTCTGTAGGAAGCAAAAAAACACTAGTGCTTGATAGACACAAAGTTAGAAACAGCCTAATCGGACGTTCTGTAACTGGTCTACAACTTTCCTAGTGGAATTTTTTGACCAACTTCGTCAAAATAATTTAGCTTGGCTAATTGAGCTATCAGGCAGAGCACAAAAAAATAGTGTGACTTCCTTCGTGCCATAATAAGCAACATGGCTTTGGTCGCGTCATCATAAACTGCGTCTGTGTATTTTGACACTCTGCCTAGGTTAGCTGGGGCACCCTGCTGAGAAAGGCAGGCAGGCTCACACGAGCGACGAAGCGTAAGTGTCCGAGATGGCGAGCAGTCCGTCACCGGCAGCAGACGCGGCCTCAGTGATCCAGAGCGACTTGTGCAGTCCGTTTCGCTTCAGCACCGACCACATCTGCTGGATGCTGTCCGAGAGGCCGCGCAGCGTTGTCCCGTTCAGGATGTCGGCCAGAGTTCCCGCGGGGTTGCGGTGGTGGTAGCTGCGAAACAAAGTATGTGCACGTCGAATGAGAAAAAGTTGAGTCGCTCAATTCACTGCCGACGAAAGTGCATAGCAACACTCATAATTCCGGCAGTCGTTGTAGAAAAAAAACTGAAAGGCAGAGTTCAGAAACCTTCGTTTGATGGCGATAGCAACTCCAGGGCGCGTATCGCGTCATCGGTACCTCAACTGTTCTAGACACTGCTGTCACTGCCACTTGTTGCATGGCCGTGTCGTATCGACGGCACAGGCGTTGCCAAAGCGCGGTAGTTTATAACATCTTCATTGACGCTGCAGCTCGTCTTGCTGCAGAATTTATCAACCCAAGTCAACTCTGTCTGTGTCCCGGAGAGTGGTCTGGCACTCGTTCAGCGTAATCTGTATGTGCACAAACGCTGGCGTTCCTGTTGAGCATCCGCTGTTCCCGTGCCCTTCGCAAGTCCAGCCACTGCATGCTCCCCTGGAAATTCCTGCACCGGCTGGACTTGTCTACTAATATCAGGACGCCACGGCCGCCTTCCACGCTGCTGACAATGCAGCGCTGCTTCTTACTTCTTTCATCTATCCCAGGTTTCCCCGTATGGTGGGCGGCGACGGAAATGCCGCCTACCGCTCCACTTCACAGCCCACCGCTCTGGTTTACCTCCCACCACTCCATTTGACCCTTTTGAAATGCGCGCCTGGGGAACCAATAAAATAGTATAGTAACCGTGCGCACGCAACGCCAGCGAACCGTGCCTACCGCCAACTGGTTATTCAGAAAGGAATCTGAACAGGTGGCCTTGTGACTTCAAAGATCGCCAACGCTAGCTTCAATGCCAGCGCTACAACACAAGCGTCCTTCCTTTCGTTTCCTATGTGCATCATAGATGACAGATATTCGCCACCAGAAATTAAATGACGGTTTGTGTCGAACACTGGCAGTTGGAAAACTTAAAACTCAACTTTTTATCTCGCCAACGAACCCCCTCCTCCCGCGCTCTGAAAATGTCTACGCCTAAAAAATTTCTGGGAAAAGCTGACCTATTCTTTGCTAACCTCTTTCACCCCTCGCCTCTAAGAGCCGAGCCATGCTTACGGGCGAGTAGCAGAAAATAGCCTCTGCTCCCAATGCTTCTTGAAGCACCATGTAATTCGCACCATGGTGCACACACTGGTCTGGGCGGAACGGTTAAAATAAGCATTGGGGCAACTAGTTGTGTGAAGACTGAGTAAACAGCGGAGCTGGTGGCCTTCTCCTCCTCAATATCGCTTCCGTTTCCCACCTTTGATATAGGGTACAAGACTATGCTATGCTTAACCCTGTTCCCTCTTCCTTTTCTTCCTCACCTTCACGTCACTTCTGCTCACCCTCGCTTTCCTTTCCCACCCTCTTGGTATGCTATTCTACACAAGGATATGCATGCTTTAGTTTGTCCCATCCTCCTTTTCATCCTCATCACCCTAGCTTCCTTTTCTCACCCCTTAGTCATACTGTACATGCCAATGCTATGCTTTACACTGTCGCCTCCTCATTTCCCTCCTCACCCTCACTTTCCTTTCCACCCCTTCTACTCTACACAAGGCAATGCTATGATTTAGTCACTGAAGTCTTGGTGAACCCCGGCATCAAACACTTTCGGGTTGAAATGGCTGCGGCTTAGCTCGGCTAGGCTCGGTTATGCAAGCGAAAGCTTATTTACTTAGTCATGCTTGTTTACCGTCGTAGCCGAAGCATGGTTTACCAACCGAACGACATGGCTAGCCAAACGTTCGGTACTGCGTGCATTCACTACCGTCGTTTCTTCAGTCTCCGAAGCAGTCGCCGCAGTCGACGCGAGAAACGCCAGGCCCCTAAGCCACCAACAGACGCTGGGCGCTCGCGTGCTCCCCTGCTAGCAGATGTGCGCGCTACTTGCGTTTTCACCTTAGGCGTTGAGGAAGGACATTCGGAGAAGTGGACAGACGAGCCGACGAAAGCGTTCGCTGTAGGCTCGTGCACAACTGCAATGCCACAATTAATTTCACGTGGCTTGTCACGGGATATCCGTTCTTCGCTCCAAGGCCACGCGGAGATACACAGCGAAACTCGCTTGATAATGCCAGTACAGATTTCGCTTTAAAACAACAAAGGGTAACTGCTTCGCCGGATTGTGGAAACCACGCACATGAGATGAACGGCACGCAGGCGAGACAGCTTCTGTCGACGCAGCCGACTTGGGCGATGCCAGACGAAAGACGGCGCATGAGCACCTTACAACAAACCTCTGCATGGGTGTGTCATTGCTAGTTTTGTGTATTATTTTCACGAAGGAATCAAACTCTCCATAATCTAATTATATCCGCCCTATGTCTTAAAATTCCGTGTTTGTAACTAGAAACGTAGCCTTGACAGCCAAAATATTTCAGGGACGATTGTCTGCACCCCTCAATACCTTATTGGACGAGAGAACTCTACCTTGGACATTCTGATGACTGCTTGTGAAACGGAGTGCAGATCGGCGTTGCAAAGCTAGGCGCAGATGTGCCAGGTGACTGCTAGGCAACGCGCAGCGACGTCATAGCTCGGCGCAGTTTTTGCTAACGCCATGCATGGCTCCCTCCAGTGTAAACAGCTCCGCTGTTATAAAAGGCCAGCTACGCGAAGCGAGACTCACGGGGAACAATCGGCTTTCTCATGATGAAATTCTAGCGTTGCGCTTAGACTGTGGCACACACACGAAAACTCATCACGAGAGCTACTGTGAATGGTTAGTCCATAACGCTCGCATCAAAAACAGATTGTACAACAAAGTCCTTAAAAGCACAGGCTTACTAGA
>JALIZH010005222.1:0-27640 GCA_030522465.1 Rhipicephalus appendiculatus | reverse complement strand
AACTGGAGCAGTTCGTGTTTTTTCATGTGTGTGCGAAGTATGTTTAATTGTACATAAAAAACAAGAAAAAAAACACGAAATATAAAACCTAGCGGTATTGTTAGCACAAATTCGCGTATTGGACGTTTTTCTTTGTACCATATAGAGGTGTGCACGGGCTCCGGGTAGCCCGAAAGCCCGAGCCCGGCCCGCGGGCCGGGTTCGGGTAAGCCGACGTCTTCTCACCTCAGGCCCGGGCCGGGCTCGGGTTATGTTTTTTTAATCGGGTGGGCCGGGCCAGATACAAAGCCCGAATCAAACTTACGACCTATTATTTCTTCGCTTTCGGAAGAGAGAGTGTAGCGCACAATTGTGGAAAGTAGCGTGCTTTCAGAAAAGCAATGCTTAGAATTATTTAATGCATACAGCGAAAATAGCAATACACAAGACGAGCTTTTTCATTATCTATCGATGGAATCATCCTCCTGTCCTGCATCTGAGGTACAAAACTCCAGGAAGAACAAGCAGCCCTAAATATTCCAAGCTTGCTAACTTGCGAAAAAGATATTGGCAATTCCCGCTACCAGAGTGAGGGCGAACGGAAGTTTAGTCTGGCTGGATATGTGATGCAGGAGCGCCACACTTCACTAAGCCCGAATCGCTGGATAGCTTGTTATATATACACAACTTCTCATTTCTGTGTATAGTGACTGTCATGTGTGGGTTGCTTATGTTTCGCTCTTATATTTTTGATAATATGCCACATTATCGGAAATAAATATATTGTATCCGCAGCGAAACTTCATAAGAACGGGTCGGACCGGGCCGGGCCCGAACTTTTGTTTTTGTACTTCGGGCCGGGCCGGGCGGGCTCGCAGCCCCCTTTAGCGTCGGGCTCGGGCGGGCCTTCGACGCTGCTAGTGGGCCCGGGCCGGACTCGGGCTCGAAAATGCGGCCCGTGCATAGCTCTAGTACCATATCCACTATCATGCTGTACGCATTGTAAGGGGGGCCCGAATCCCCATCATGTGAACAGTGCGTCACTTTTTATTCGGGCCTCCTCCATTTTTCTGTGCACGTCAAGAAAATGAAGTAAAATTGAATTGAATTGAATCGAACGTATACCGGGTAGAGCGTACGCTAAATGCCATGCAAAGATGGCATGAACAAGCACATTAAAGGGACACTAAAGGGGAAAACGATTTTTCGCGTATTAGTTAAGCACAATTTCACAATCCCGAAAACACCACTCTTACCGCGACACGACGCTTGGTAAGCGAGAAAACACGCGAAAAGAAAATGCGGATGGATCACGCCACCTTTAGATTCCCGCACCAAACACCGTGACGTCATAGATTCTGAAGGCGTCTACTGAGTCCTACGTAGCTTCTAATTCAATAAAAAATGAGGTGCATTGTCATTTGTGAGTGCTATAGACTTAGCATACGAAGTTTCAGAAAATTTCATCGAGCCAATGTCGCGAAAATACGAAAAATACATTTGGAATCTCTGACGTCACGCGCGCAGATATCGGCGCCAAATTTAAAAAAAAATTAAACTTTAACCTTGATTTTCTCCGCTAATAATGAACCTATGATAATGAAACATATGACATTAGAGTTCTCAGGGTGCATTTTGTCAACCTAAACCAAGTCATGGTTTCACTTTAGTGTCCCTTTAACACTGGTACTCGATATGCACACATTCAAAGCGTTATCATTTGAGGTGAGAAATGTCAATGTATGCAATTTTCAGTGAAAGTGTTGGCGGTCGTTAGTGACATGACGCAGTACTTCTCGTCCCCGACACCAGACGGTGACCCCCCCCCCCCCCCCCCCCGGACACCCTAGGTCACCGTTAAAGGTTGCCTGTGTGCTATATTTGGCGTGTTTTCGAAGCCTCATGCATGAGCATAAAAAAGCGCCGTGGGCAGAACAAGCTGCTCCTATCGTCGCTGACCGAGGGGTTGTGGGTTCGGCTGCCAGGTCATCCAAATCAACGATACTTTTTCCTCTTGTTTGCTTTTGTCATCTGTATTTCAATGGCATAGTTATGTTAGGGTATACACTAACATGTGAGTTTCTTTTTCTTTCTAATAATATACTAGTGCGAATAATAATGTTATTTCTAATACAATACTGTGATTGTTATTACTGATATTGGGGGCGTCAACCTGTACGCCCACTAAGTTATCTGCCATAGTAGCTCTCTCTGGGTGCTTACTATCGCCTTTGTTGTTTATTTTAAGGTACCTGCCATTGATGATGCTTGTAGTGGCTGTGTGTGCCAAACGCCGCGAAAATATAGTCTTCGGATGTTAGTTTTAATAAAATTAAGTGAAAATGAAACTGAGCGCATACTAGAGGTTTTATCCGTATTATGAGCGCCAACTTAACACCCTCAGCGGAGATATCGGTGAACGATGACTACTTCAGCCGACGCTAACTTATATGAGGTAGAGAATTGGAAACTAATGAACAAGCTAAAAACTTTAAGGTCTAAATAGCCAGTGATGATGTGGGAGGGACAGTGTAAATATAATACAAAGGCACAAACGACCACCGAGGAGGCCAGAGGGCAAATGGGTTTATATGTTTGGCTAGGTAACACAATAATCTGTGCTAGGAATCACATGACACGCCAGCTTCCAAAAGAGTTTAGCCCACTTAAAAGAAATTTATTGGGTTAAAATGACAGATATCTAAGCATAATGACGTACTATTCCCCGCCCGATAATGATAGCTGAAGAGCGCCAAGAGACAGCTTGTCGCTACATTACGGCCACATTTCACATTACTTTTCGATACAGGCGAAACTGCTAGAGACCAGTGTTTTTAGATTTAGGTACGCGTTAAAATACACCAGGTGGTCGAAACTTCCGGAGCCCTCCACTACGGCGTCCCTCATAATCATATCATGGTTTTCGGACGTGAAACCCCCAAAAGTATTACTATTATTATGTTTCATAATACGGTGAGATTCTGGCTAGAGATTGCCCTGCCCAGCTATCACCAATGCGTTGTATGCGCATGAGCCAGAATGTGCAAGCCAAGTTAGGAGCTGTGTTTCACCACTGATTATTCGGGCGCTTCATATCATGTACTTGAGCCTTCCACACAGACAAGAGCATCGGACCGTTAAACAAGCTTGAAATATTGCCACATGCACATTTCGTCTTTTTGCTGGCTGTGTGCGAGCATGCTTGTTGCGCGCACCATCATATAATATTAATTTTGGCTGATCTTCCAAGTAGCTTACTAACAAAAAAAAAGAAGTTAACTAACCTATCGGCATAATTATCAGTCTCAGCCCCTAACGCCTTCTATCGGAAGCCGATTGTTAACAGACCTACCTGCCGTGATCTGCAGATTGCGGCACAGTTCGAAAAACAGTACTGCAAGTGTACACAGCCGCCCAGAAACCATGTTCAAGCTTGCGGTGGTTCTGCTGCTGTGCGCAGTAGTCACCGGAACGCACATGAGTGACTTGTTCGCAGGCTGCACGCGGTATCGCAGGAAACCTCGCACACTTGGTAGCTGTAACTACGCGCGTCGGAGTGCATTAAGGGGCGTCAACAGCTCCTACTTGCAGTTTGCTCATACAGCTCTGAAGTACGGCGGAATCCAACCCAGCAACGGCAACCTCAAGGCTCTCCTTCGAGTCACCCGCGGAGCAATGCAGGTAAATATTGACCATATTTTCGAGTCGCGTAAAAAATATGTGGTTCGCGTGTAACAAGCAACTTTCTGTAAAGCACTCCAGCGCTACACACCTCAAAAGAGAAACTGTACTTCATTGCAAGAGTGGGCACAAAATTTGTCACCGAACTAAATACCGCCGGGGTTGTTGTGTCCGTACGGATTAGACAGTTCGTGTCTGTCAAAAGCAAGCAGAGTAGGGAAATGATCTTATTAAGTGAATAGTTTTATACGTCTAATTAGTTGAAAAGTGAAGCGTAGTGGGTCAACATTAGCGATGCGAAAACTTCACATAGAAAAAAATTACAATATGACATCACGTTGTGACGTCCTAAATTGCGCAAAGCGGAGGTATCACCATCGCTGCGAGCACATTACGTCGTCGTAAAGACTAGGCTTACTGCGCAATCTCACTTTAAAGAGCCAAAGTTGCGCTATGGGACACCGCCTTGGGCTCAGAAGTTGCGAGGGAAAGCAACTCCCCACAAACACTCGCGTGGCTCTATTGGCTTTGTTACCTTCTCGGTAGGCTTCATTATGTTGCAAGTAGAACACGATTGATAAACTCACATTAACGAGCCTTGATTTTCGCCATGCTTTACAAGTATGTAATCATTACTGAAAATAGTGTTGTGACACAGCGGTGCAAACGTATTAAAGAACTTTCGACCTTCGCACTTCCAATCACGATCGAGCCTCGTCAGGATCAAATATACCGGTCGCATTTGTATGCCTCCTTTGCGCGAACTATAGAAGGAGGCCAACTGCAGTGGAGAATTATCAGCTGGATTGTCTTGTCATGGCTCACGCGCAGGTCGGCGGCGTATATAGGATTCGCTCGTGGCACGGCAAGAAGTCTGTTGCTATTTTTGCTGCTGCTGTGACAGTGCCGTGAGCCACAACTTGTCATTGCGATAGAGCTGGCTGTGCGTTCTGTCACATCGGTTCAAGATTTCCCCAAGAAATGCACCTGCTATTACTAGCCTGTCGATCATCAGCATCGATGAAGAGCCACATAATATAACAACGCCGATGCCAATAGCGCTTAGGCGGCCGGAACCTTCCGAGTGCCTGCGAAGGGATGGCTTCTCCGCAGCGCGGCGGAGAAGCCATTTGGCCACGCGATGGCGCTCGGGAAATAGTGGCGATGGAACAAGTGGAAGTGGCGCAACCCCGGCTCCTATAGTAGGCATATACAGTGACTCTAATATATAATCATTGCATCTCACCTACGCGACGAAAATGTGGTGGCTCCGTGGTAAGGCGTTCAGTTCCGCGTGATTGGCATCCGCTAGCGCGCCTCCCGTATTTGCCGCTGTGCTTTAGCTATTGTGCGTATCGTTTATCATAATGGGGGGAAAAAAACATGAAAAAGGCCATGTACCACCGAGCTGCGTCGCGGTGAATTTCAAAGAAACGTCCAAAAAAGGTGATTTTAGTTTTCGCCGTGTCATGCTTACGAGCGCCGTCGGAAAACATTGGCCGAAGCTGTAAAACCCGATAACTTTTCCAACGGCGCCTCGTAGGTAATGTGACACAAGTAGAGTGATTGACGTGACCTCTTTTATGTCCGAAAAAAAGTATTATTTTAGTCTACTGCAACTTATGATCCTGCACCTGGTACGCCTGCGCAGGCGAGATTGCTCCACCCCTCACACCCGTCACCGTATACCTCAAGGATTATTCCTTGTTGGGATGCATAGAATACATCGGTTTGTGCTGCATGCAGTATTGCTTCAGTGTCGTCATTCTCCTAATTTTCACTGTGTCATGCGTAGTTTCAATGCTGTTTGTTAGCAAGTTTTCTATGCGTTCTGGAGTATCGAGAATAAGGCTTTCATAAGCAAAATGCGCATCTCTGTTTTATTGCGATAGCAATTATATGGACACTCGCGGCTGGTTTTCGCCGTCGGCGTCGGCGTCATTTGCCGTATATGTATATGTATATATATATAACCGGGCCCGCCCATCGTTCGTGAGCGTGAAAAGACGCGAGGGGGGGGGGTCCCTCGAGCGACCTTCGATTTTACGAGCGGGGGCGTGCGCGTTATCTCCCCTTCTCGGCGGCTGACAGCGGGCGGGGGGGGGGGGGGCGACGTTCGATTTTACGAGCGCGGGCGCGAGCGCGCGCTTTATCTCCCCTTCTCATCTCCCCTTCTCGGCAGCCGGGCCGGCGTACCCTTCTACGTGCTGCGCTTTCAACGCGAAGAGAATTCTCTTAAACAAGCGTGCCCGCGGGCGCGCGCTTTATCTCCCCTTCTCATCTCCCCTTCTCGGCGGCCGGGCCGGCGTACCCTTCTACGTGCTGCGCTTTCAACGCGAAGAGAATTCTCTTAAACAAGCGTTTTCTAGAGTTGCGTGAGATCGGATCCAAAAAGAGTTAGCTGCCAGCCTCACTTCGTATAACATTACAATTTTTTGCTATCGCATTCATTGCTTCACCCTTGCGGTGAAACTGTGACTTTTTTTGTTCAACGACACAATTTTATTTTTACGTCCCAAATTTTTCTTACGTTCTTTGCTTCGCTTTCAGCTACTGACAAAACGTAAGGCAAGAAGGGCCTTCGTCAGGCAGTTTTATATCCTTTTATTCTCTCAAAGCCAAATAAGATATGCCTAAGCAAAATATAAGTAGGCCTAAAGCTTATCGTAAATCGTAACGTGAGCGGAATTGCAGCTCGCCGGGGAGTGCGTGGTCGCCGTCATGATTACGGTAACGCCAACTTTGCTTCGAAGCGCGCACTGTGATGCAGGCGAGATTTGCATGAAGAGTCAGCTCAATACTTGGAATTTAGGCATATGTGCGACAGTGACCGACATTAGGATGATTTAATAAGTTGTACGTGGATAGTTTGGGAACAATATTCATGCACACATGAATGCTGCTTGCCAATAAACACGCTTGAGCTGGTGATATAGTGCCTTAACCTTCAAATGACATGCCATGTGCTTGGTTGTATTCAAAGTACCACCGGAATTCAACGAACACGGTCACCATCCGAGTGGAGTTCACCACCTGTCCAAGCAACTGTGTCGCGCCCAGGACCTACAGCGCCCTCGAGTGCCGGCCTATCCGCAGAACGGTAAGGGTGCCAATACTAAGCTGCAGTATATGAGGTATTTGATAACGATTAACATCCCCTCCGCCCCCCTCCTTTGTTCGTCGCCTTGCCTCAGCATCTCCGTGACACCCTTCGCTTCAGTCGACCTCGCTCTGTCGGACTGATGTATCATAAATCGTTTGGGTCGCCATTCACTTGATAAAAATTTCGGCATTACTCTAATAAACTGATGCCGAACTCATGCGCATGGTTCAGAAAATTTTTGAAGTAAGCTTTAGCCGTCTCCGCAGACACACCTTCTTTCATGCACCACTTCATTTTCCATAACGGCGTCGACCATCGCGTTCACCGCACACGATTAACGATGAAAACATTGATGAACGGATGACGTGCGACCAGGGCCGGATTAACAGTGCGGAGGGCCCGGTTCAAAAAAATAAGGGGGGCCCCTCGCCCCGCCCCCCTTTCTTTCCCGCTTTGTCATCTGGTCATGCTTGAGACTTGACGCTTTTTTAGGTTTAGCTGCAAAGAACACAAGCTATATTTATTCTAAGCCTCTCCGGAGTGTTTAATATCACCTTGGCGTTTTCTTTCTTGCGGAGCACGTAGAGAGATTGTCATCGTAATAATTAACTATATCAGCAGACGAAGACACATGCACAGCATTAAGATTTGTCTGGTTCGTTGGATCATACTGAAAGAAGACTAAACTGTGCGAGAAGTTAAGACGAAAAGAAGGAATGCATACGACACTTAGAAGTGCAATCCAAGCACTGTGTGTGTTTCTTCCATTCGTCTTAAAGCGTTGTTTACCCTTATTTCAAGAGAGGACATCTTCCCTCGAAAATCAGGGAGCGCCTTCGTGAAAAATAGCTTCCTCTATCTGCTTCAGCTTCACTGATTCGGTAGCGCACGCTTTGGTTGTCTGCGTGCGAGCACTGCCGAAGTTGACAGGTGCGCCTTTTTCAGAAACTGTTCGCACGTACTTACAGTAAATACGCTACCATGCCAATCGTCTAGCTACTTTGATTTCATACAACAACACACATTTAAGCTCTTCTGAGGCAGCATTTCGATATAGTGTTATTATGCATATTGTATATGCCTACTGATCACAACAAGTAATACAGATGGTTTAAAATTAAATATTTTTAATATGGGAAGGGGGGTGGGCCAAATCTTTCGCAAAAGGTGGCGCCTATAAAAAAATGAGATCCATGCAGAACTTTCACAAAAACGGTTTTAATAACACTCGAAAAACGACCACACTTATTTTCATTTATGCACAAATCGTTCGCTTTTAAACATGTAATAGGGTTACATTTTTTGCAGGCAATATTCAATTTCATAGGGCTATAGGAGAAGGAAACACATTCATTGCACACATCTTTTCTGCGGTTAAACTGCGGAATATCTTGATATTTTTATGAAATATTTCTTCTTAAACACAGTGTAGAAAATTGGTGAACTCTTTCGCAGAAATGCAACCTTGAAATGGGGCGTGTATACCTATTACCATGTTCTCTGTTTTCATTATATTGCTGACCCGCAGGTCGCGGGATCGAATCCCGGCCACGGCGGCCGCATTTTCGATGGAGGCGAAAATGCTCGAGGCCCGTGTGCTTAGATTTAGGTGCACGTAAAAAGAACCCCAGGTGGTCGAAATTTCCGGAGCCCTCCACTACGGCGTCTCTCATAACCATATGGTGGTTTTGCGACGTTAAACCCAAGATATTATTATTCTGTTTTCATTATTCTTTTAAGTAGAGAAAAAGGTATCTACGTTTCTACAAGCGTTTTCGTGCCTTTTGCTGAGACAGTTTGTTGATGAGCTCTTCAACATTTACCCTCCTAAGAACCTCCGTCTCTACGCTCAGCAGTGACAAATGACGAGGCGGCTGTCGGTCATCGTTGATCGAAGCCTGTTTTTGATAAATTTCAGTTTGCTGAATGATCGTTCACCAGCGCAATTTGTGACCATTAAGCACAAAAAAAATCTAAGAGCCACATGGACATCAGGGAAAGAACCTTCAAGCTTTTCACGAATTAGAAGTTTCAGCATGTATGCCACAGAAGAACAACCTTCGTTGCTCGCATATGAAATGAACTGTTCAAGCTCATCGGGAAATGTGTTAGCCAGATCAGAAGGGTACTTTTTCACGAGGTCCATTGTCTGCAGGCGTCTCTGCGCTGGTGAAAAACAGTTCCAGTCTGTAATAACAGCAAACTGGGAGCAGACCTCGGTGTAAGCATTTAAACGGGATGTGAGAGCGTGTACGAGATTGTCAATCATGACAAAGAAGGTTTCACAGCGGAATTTTGCGGAAGGATCTTGTGGCTCTGGCGTGCTTGTGCCTGCAGTGCTGTCGTACCGTGTACATTGCTTTCGCTTTCTCTGCGAGCTTGTTTTGTACGAAGCGTTGTCGGACGCTTCCTTCGCAAGCTTTTCAATTTCGTCAAACCTCTGTCTTATGCCGGATACATAATCACAGAATGATTTCATCAGGCTGACGGCAGCATTCAATGAAAGTGTGGGACTCTGAAGTGCCTTGCTGGTGGCGTTGAAGCGCTGCAAAACTCAATTCCAAAACTCGGCCATCAGCGCGGTTTCCAATGTTGACATTGCCTTCAGCAAAGATTTTGCCTCGTGCTTCGTTTCAGCTCGTTCTTGAGGATCGCGGCTTTGATTTCCTTAAAACCTGCCACGAGAGCCCTCGTTGCATCCGCTCGCGCTGACCACCGCGTGTCTGAGATTTGCTTTGGGATTACCGCTGCGGCGTTTTGTTTCAAATGAGCCTGGACTCCAGCCCAGTGATGAGTGGACGCGGCAAAGAAAACTTATATACGTTGTACAAGCCCGAAAAAACTAACGGCTTGCCCACAAGAACCTGCTGCATGCGCCCCGACCAGATTAAGAGAGTGAGCAGCACAAGGGATGAAATTTGCTTGCGGATTGATTTTCTTCAAATGAGCCTGCATGCCAGAGTAATTTCCATCCATATTGCTCGCGTTGTCGTATGACTGGCCACGACAGTCTTGGAAGTTAACTTCAAGATTTTCTGCAGACTGCAGAACTGTGAGCTGACTTAAAGATTATGCCCGTTATGCAACTAACAGCCTCTTAGAAGCATGTTGATTATTGAAATAGATAATATGTTTCTCTCAGGGGAATCCAGCAGGAGGGTTAAACTTTTTCGAACAACAAAGTCGGCCATTTTTTTTGTCCTTGGGGGGCCCCCCTAAAACCGGAGGCCCCGGTTCATTTGAACCCTTTGAACCCTGGATAATCCGCCCCTGCGTGCGACCGTAGCTCCATCTGTAACAGGTGCAGACTGACCTGCCCCTCAATGCGGTGCGCTGTGTGTCTTACGTCACTGATCTCCTCTTCCGTTTTCCTCTTGATGTTTCTAATGTGCCTCCTTTCACTGTCTTTCCCCTGTGCCAGTCACTCACCTGCAAACGCACGAATGTGCACTCCAGAGGTGCTTTTTACAAAAAAAAAATAAAGAATCGCGAGGTCCCTGATGCATTTGCCTTAGACGACTCTAAAGTGAAAACCATCTTCTGCCTCTTCGTTTCCTTCTGAGTCGAATGTAATGACCCCCCCCCCCCTCCTCCGAAAGGTTTCTACACCTTGAGCTGTTTTGCAATGCATCTGGGAGCAAAGGCAGTGCAAGCTGTCTACGCCTAGCGTGGCTTTCAAGTGCCTTTCGCATCGGCCCACCTTTGATGTGTGATGTGATATTATGACGTCATGTGACGACACATTGTGACGTCGTAGTGGCGTCGGATTACGTGGCCATCTTTGGATACCTAGACCGACGTCATCATACTGGCCTTGGTGATGTCATTATGAATCAGTTCTTGCATCAATCGTGCTGACGGCGATGGCTAATTTTCGCGTTGGATGAGGTATCCAAGGCTTTCGCTTTAATAACTGCGGATAAAATAAGGGGAATTCTCACTAAGGGCGTGGTGCCAAATTGCCGAATCTTTCATCGTTTTGGCAATTGATAGGTTGCGTCAGTCGTCAGTATCCTTGGGTTACATGCACATTTAAGGTGAACATTTCAGGACAAAACGCGATGGACTCCAAACGCGAGTTGAACGAAGCTCTGGCGCTAACGCCCTGGCAAAGCGAGCGCGGAGTAATCGTTAAAAAAACTCAAAGGCAAATACGTTTCGGTCCCATTATGGGGACGTTGTTTACAATCCCGATTAGATTGTGAACAAGGCCCCGTAGCAAGACCAAGACGTCGTTGTCTTATTTTTTTTATGATTAGTCGGCGCTCGATCATTCCGCCATGAACTTTCCCGACCAGACGGGTTTCCGTCGTACCCTGGATTTCATTACCTAACAAAAGTTTTTTTTAATAGGCGCAGGTGCTTATCTCGTCCACTCTTTGCTGTATGTCCCAATATGCGTGTAACTTTTCACCTTCAGTTGTGTTAAGGCTGAGCGTTAAGTCGTTTGCCGATGTTAAACCTAACATAATATCACCTATTCCGAGAGAAGGTTTAGCCGGTGTGATCAGTAACATCCTTCTTAGGCTTGCGCTTACTGGAGCTTAACTAACTTTCGTTGGTCACGGGGAAACCAAAGGCTGCTGTTTGTGATAGTCACTGCGAGTGACTAGCGTTATATCACTTTTCTATACGGTAGCAGGCTGTATAACGCTGAAAGGTGGATGGTCTAGGAGGTGTCATTACATTGGCGAAAGCTGACACTGTTTTAGATCCTTAAACCGTCGAAGAATTTATAATTTAATAACGAATAAGTTCGATTACTTCGGCAATAATGTAGATGTACGAGGACCTATTCGGTTCTTGGTTCAGAAATACGCTGCTTGCTGCCTAACCATATTGCATTACAGGCGAGTGCACGGTGCCAGGCAAGGTTAAAGTTCATCAACTACAAGGTGTTGGTCGACGACGCCTGGTGCATACCCCTACCGTAGGTGCGTGTTGAATGCGATGACGGCTTCTGCAAAAATGGAAGACTACGCCGATCCTTGGCTTAGGCGTCTGCGAGTGGAACTCGCACGTCAGTGTGCCAGTGCCCTGTTGTATTCGTTTGGTTACCATTGTGTTTCATCGCGTTACCGAAAAACATCTTTGAGATCATGTTAAAAAAAAAAAAAACGAGCGTTGTTGAGATCTGTTCCGACAGGTGTCGCAACAAACCGAGTGGCTCACACGAAAACTATGCGCTATTTCAATAAGCTGCGCTACTAATTTTGATTAACTCTATATAGCGACAGTTCAACTTACCCCTATGTACTGTACACTTGTGTTCCGACATCTTATATATGAAATATAACTATTAACTTGAAGTTACACCATCAATTTTGTACCAGTTTTGTTTTGAAGATACTTTTTTTTTCTGAATTTGGAATGTTCAGAAAATGGGGAGTGAGTGCACGACCGGCAGAGCTTGCAAGAGAAACAAGATGGCCATTTGGTGCTCAGGCCACTAATAAAATCGATATTGTCCTTGCGGAACAAGAAATTGGCTTCGAATTGGGTGATTCCACTTCCGAAGCGGCGAATGTAATGTCTTGGCAAGCAACTGAAAATACTGCACTCATGATTGTTTATGAGGGAAATGTGATTCAAAATTGCATTATTGAGTCATATCAATAAAAACTAACAGTAATAAAAGGTTGTTTACCAAGAATTTTTGCGTATTCCCAACTACACAATTATAATGCGATGTTATGTTAGCATAAACCATTGCTGTTTATTTCGTCTCCTACATATAGCACACTGATTTATACGAGCCACGAAAATAAAGCTTCCGGTACTTCATAATGACTGCGGTTACACGTTTAAACCAACGCAATGGCAGAACCTGCCTCGTGTGGGGCGCTGCGGAGGCTAAGTGGTTGCGGTACTAGGCTGCTGACTCGAAAGACTCCCGGGATCTGTTCAACTGCATTCCGCTGTGGTCGAATTTCGATTGAAGCGAAACGCTTGAGGCCCGTGTGCTGCGCGATGTCACTGCACGTTAAAGGAGCATACGTGGATGAAAAAAAAAAACGTATGGCAGCTCCACTACTGTGAACGCTGAGTAAGAGCGTAGCACGGGCCACCCAGTGATTCCCTTTCGTGGAGTTCACACTGCACCGTTTACCGAAGCGTCGATTACGTCAATGTTTGAGGTAACCATGTACAGTTTCCCCGGCGCGAGTACAATTCTTGTTAGGGAGATTCTCAAACTGTACGTACATGTGCGCTACTTTTTGCTGCGCCTTATCGCCCTCCTGCTTGTTACTGCAGTTCCATTAGGTTGTTTACCCCATCAGCAGCAGCGACGCAGTGCCAGCGGCGCCGTCGAAGCGCAGAAGGAGGGGCATTCCCTCTCTTGCGAAGGCGGTGGTGCCCTCTCTTGCGCGGCACTGGAGTAAACCGCCAGTTTACGAAACGTTTTTAGCGCTATAAAGTTTATTATTGCGATTACTTGGTTATTTCTGTTAAATATATCCTTTTAAGATCTTGTTCGTTCATTTGAACCCTGTTGTGAGCACTGATATCCTTGTTATGGCCTGTATTGAGCGCTGGTACTGTGAGTGAGATGACGCCACATGATATGGACGATAGACGACAAGCAGGGCCCCTTGAGTGTCCCACACTTAAAAATGTGAAAGCGTCTACAATGCCACCTATCAGCCTGAGTAGCACTTGCCGCGTTAAACCCTACTAAGCAAACTTGCCAAGCAGGATTTATGGATTGAACACAGAAGGCAGAACGGTTGGTATGAAGATTATTATGCAGAAACCTGAATTATTGCTTAACAGTCTTTCGAGAGAACAACGCTTTGCGACCCGTATCGAGGCAGCCGAAGTGGTAAAAGAATACGTATACCTATAGAGTAGTTAGTGACCGCAGGTCTGAACCACCAGACTGAAAGAACTTGAAAAAATTAGAATGGGTAGGAGCGAATTTGGCAGGCATGATCAAATCGTGAATGGTAGTTTATCAGTAGCTCTCAAGAGAAAGATGTATAAAAGCTGCATCTTACCGGCAATCGCCCACCGGGTAGAAACCTAGAGACAACTGCCTGTCTCTTCCTATCCTGTCGCTGTCTTTTTCGGCAGCACAATATTTCACATTATTCACAAGACCCAACTTGCCCAGCTGTCAACGCTTACCTGGAGGATTACGGAAAGCATTCAACTCTATTGAGGACAACGCAACGAGCCATGAAAAAACAATTTTAGGTGTAACGTTAAGGGACTAGAAAAGAGCAGAGTTGGTCGAGGAACAAATGAGTTTTAAAGATATCTGTCCAAATTAGACTGAAGGAAATGGGCATGGGCAAAGCATGTAGCTCGAAGGCAAGGTAACCGCTGGTCATCGAGTGTAACAGACTGGATTCCGAGAGAAAGCAAACAAGCGAAGCAGAAGCAGAAAGTTAGGTAAGCAGGTGAAATGATGAAGCTTGCCGGGTTAACCTGGCCGGAGCAAGCACAGGACCACGTTAAGGGTGAAGCATGGGAGAGGTCCAGCAGTGGGCGTATTTATGCTGATAATGATGACGACAAATTAGTACTGTACTGAGTAATATCGGTTCGGCAAGCATAATCCCATTTATTGCATGTCGGCGGCTGTGTTTCCACGCGATGACTGTTGATCTTCGTTTTTACGGTGTTTATTTCATCTTTGTGGCAAAAGATGATGAACAGTTTGAATCAGTGAAAAATACATAGATTCATTCAATCTATTGGCATAATTTTAATTTTCCTTTGATGTTTGTTTTTCATTCCAGACTAAGCAGCTGCCAGGCATACCTCCGATTTTCTGACTGCTTGAAGCGTGACAGCGGCATTTGCGCACTACAATTTGGGAACGAATATAGTGTGACCGAACACTTATCCAAGTGCCGACACCATACGCCGTAGAGCAAAGAAAGACGTGACATGGGCTCTGAGAAAAGTTGTACCCTCTGAGAAAAGTTGTACAAGAAAAAAAAATGATCTGTCTTGCGTGGTCCTTGTTTCTTTTTTACTCCGAGCGGTTCGTACCTCCAGGCCTGTGCGCTACTCAAGTGGCCTAGCAGTTCAATTATTAAAGTAGCCAGCAGTTATTTGTTAAGAAAGGCATCGCAAGTCAGCCAAACGATGATTATCTTCACCTGACTGAATAACACCACACAGAGCGCAAGTATTTCTAGACTGCACACGGGATAACGTGACGCCACCGGTTTCCACTGCCAGAAAAAATTATTTGAATGCGTGTGACCTAATTCTGAGTTTCCATGGCTACATGTTCTTAGTCAGAAAAATTTCAGTAACTTGGCAGACCAAATTACTCAATATCCTGAGACAAATCGATAACGTCTTGTCAGAATATCATGCTCTGGACCAGGAAGAAAAAACCGTCTTCCGCGCGCAACGTGCGACTTTTCCCCCGCAGTGGATCAGTTTCCTTAGGCGTCACTTTACTCGTGCACGCAGGCGTGCGCACAGGAACACAGGGGGACGCTCCCTCCACCCCCCAAACTCCTTGTGTTCCTTGGAGATGAGTCAATTCAGCCCAATACCTTTCAGTCAGTTAGACCTATTCCGTCATTTAATCTTTAGAGTGATGACTGTCCGGCTTACACAATAATAACGACATAATGGAACATAAGGAACGCAACATCAGAACTTCTTGTGTTGAATTTCAAGAACTCTTTACTCTCTCCTTTACCCCCATAATGATGGAGACCAGTGGTAGTGCTAAAAAACAGGACACAAGAAGGCAAAAAAGTGACACACATATCGCTATATTTTCATTTCAACCTCTAGGTCATGCGCAGCTATTAGAACTCCTTCCTTGAGAACACTATAGACTGACTGCTGCCGCATGCACTACCAGCTGCATCTATCCATACAGCTTCTACAATCAAATGTGCTACTTCGCGCACATTCCTACCGAAAATAGTGGTCATTTGAGAGCGTGGATTACATTTGGAATTCTTGCAATGCAGACACAGCGATCCGTCTGGTGGCGTCTTGTTCACTTTGTGGCTATGCACAGGCAGCGTGTCATTTGTACATCGTAAGTCTGATCTATGTAACTTTTTCCACAACTTAACGAAATCCAGTATACAACATTCGCGCAGCAATCCACGTTTCTGTTCGTGCGTTGTTTTGCACGTGCAGGTTCCGCTACTGCACTTAAATTAGTTTTCCGGCATAGGCTGCCCAGTTTGTACGGCGTAAAAAAGACCACGTTGATGTCTGCTCGCTGTGATATTTCCTTAAGGTTGTGAGAGAAGCAATCAATATACGGAACTACAGTGATCTGCTCATGACTACCTCTTTCTTTGAGGACATGCATTCACCGAGACGTACCTGTTTGAGCATACTTTGTGCTACGGACACTAGGGCATGATTTGGGTAGCCAGCCTCCGAGAAGTCGTGTGGCTTGCGCTCTCTTTGTTGAGTTCTAGTGTCCTGTTTCTTTGTGCTACCACGGTTATCCAGATATGCCATACCAACATGCCTTCTAACGACTTTAACCAATGGCAGGAATTAGTGGGGACTGGATCACCGGTACATTTTCATTTTTGCATCTAATGCAAAGCTCGTCTTTTGTCGCACGTGTCCAGCGGGGCGGCTCAAGTAGGGGCTGGTGGGGGGGGGGGATGCTACAATCTAATTTGGTTCTCCCTTTGCCTATGCGTGCACCGTGCATGTTTCGCATCTGAGGTCTCGGACCAAAGTGACATGATCTATTGTGTGGGATCGGAGACTGGCTAAAGATAAGGGGGTGTGCCCACTGCGTGTACAATGGTGTCAATGCAGGCTAGTTGGTATTTCATAGCAGGTTTTTGGGTGTAGCGCCACATACGAAAATGATAAGAAAGAAGATGACAGGGAAGAGGCGCACTCACAACTAAGCTTTATTTTGCGTCGACTGCAAATATAAAGCAGGAAAAACACCACGTGTTCCGACAACACTACCACATAGTAAAAACCAGGTAACACCGCCTACCGCACTAATGATCGAGATAGTCTATCTCACATGATGTATCGGAACACGTGGTGTTTTTCCTGGCTTTATATTTGCAATCGACGCAAAATAAAGCTGAGTTCCGAGTGCGCCTTTTTCCTGTCATCTTCTTTCTTACAATTTTCGTATGTGGCGCTACACCCAAAAACCTGCGTATACAATACGTGGCAACATTAGATACTAGAAACCTGTTATGAATGTGCTCTGAACCGCAGCCAGCCACAAAAGACATTTTGGGAAACACTGTGCTGTATCAAGAACTACAATAAAGCTATAAATTTGGTGTTACAGAATAGTTTGCAGGGTCATTCCTATAGCTCGTGTTCAGCTGTTTTTCTACATGTTCTTCTCGGCACATGGTGCGGGAAATAAAAATTGAGTTTGAGTGACTATCCCTGTGAATAAGAACGGAAGGAAACAGAATGGCATAAGGCAGGGTCGTTAACAAGAAAAAACTTCCTGTTGGCTACTCTACACTAAGATATTAGGGAAGGTGAATGGAAAGATGAGAGAAAGAAAAACACTGTCTCCATGTCTCGTCAGCCCGCAAGGCAGTGAAGGCACTCTGGTGGTTTTTGAGAAGGACGGGCTTGTGCGAACGCCTCTGACTCGTGGTGCGGTCCAGCACGGTTCAGACCCCGGGAATAACCGGCTATATATCACTGCCAGCTGTTGTGTAGTTGAAGACCCGAGGAAGTGTAGAACGTGCAACCGCGAGTACATTTCTTTATATGAAGGTGAACGTGAGTGCATGAGCACTAGCGTTAATGCGGATACGAGGCTAGAGTCTCAGTATACACGGCTAATAATAATTCTGTGCATAGTCTGCGAATCTTTTGGAGGGTCAGAGAGTATCCGCTCATAAAAAACTAGTTAGTTTTATCTTGTACATCTGTTTGAAATCGAGTGTCGACCTAAAGGCTGCGGGATCGAATCTCGGCCCCGGCGGCCGCATTTCGATGGTGGCTAAATTCTTAAGGCCCGTGCACTTATACTTAGGGGCACCTGAAAAAACACCAGGTGGTCGAAATTTGGGGAACCCTCAACTACGCCATATTAAATTATATCGCGTTTTTGGACGTAGATTACGACAGTTATATTTATAACTACAGTGGATGATGTGCACTGTGGACAAGCGAGAATTCATTTTCTTATTGTCGTGCATTTAATAACCGGTCTTTAGGTTGCAATAATGCAATGTTGTGTTACATGACGAAGGTTTTTTTTCCAACTTTTCATTATCTGAACGCGTAGGCGACCACGCTGCATTATTAAATTTATTTTTCATTCACGTGCATTGAGCGCCCTTTCTTTCAGGGATTTTGCAAGATTGAAAACTGAAGCGTGTTTAAGCTGTACATTCAACAGCCGCGCCTATGCTACCGATAGCTTCTTTTTGCAGCTTTCATTTTATATCGAAGTGCCATCCTGTCGCTTCATTCTTTCCGCAAAAAGGCAAGGTTTACAACTGCAAGGGCTGCATCGGCCACGGCACAAATTACTATCGGTGACAGCTGTCGAAGCTTATACTGATTTTTTAAAGCAGAACACAGCGTTAACTTTCTGCGCATTTACGATTATGCGTCTGCAAAGCCCCTTGCAGGCCTACCCCACGATGCGTCACTACCCTGTGCCAAGTTCACCTATCAGCACAAGCAACCCTTCTCGCCATTCCCTTCCCCGTGGAACACCTTCAAAAGCCGCCACTAGCGCACAGTCGAACTTCTTTCGTGCCTTAGGGCACAGTTAGATTGAGTGTTTTCTAGCATCCCGAGGCGCAGCTTGGCGGCCATGTTTCGGGCCGCCTTGCTTCTGCTGCTCTGTGCAGCAGTGATGGGTGATGGTAGCACGAACTTGTTCAAGGGTTGCGTACGGAGTCCTGACCGGCGCGTGATACCTGGAATATGCACCCTGGCTCCTGGGCGCTCGCTTCCTGGCAACCCTATCCTACTGCGCTATGCGCACAAGGTTCTCAAGAGGCGGCACTACCAACCGCGCAAGGGAAATCGCAACACCGTTCTCCGACTCATTCGCGCAGGACTGATGGTGAGTTTTGTTCTTGATCACTGCAGCTGCCTAGAATGCCTGTACGACTACCATGAACTGAAAAGAACCATCAATATGAGTTAACCCTTGAATCTTAAGCGGACGGCAGTGGACACTTCCAGTCAGTTTATATGACTGCAGCGATGTCGTTATGCTGACTTCCTTTATTTGTTTTCCTCGGTGGTACAGTGGTAGGATGCTCGGCTGCTGACCCAGAGGTAGCGGGTTCGATCCCGGTCGCTGTGGTTTTACTTCGATGGAGGCTAAATGACCGAGGGTTGTGCGTTATGCGATGTGAGTGAATACTAAGGAGCACCAGATTGTCGAAATTATTGGAACCTTCGAACATTTCACGCCATTCGTTATGCTTCCACCATTGCGTCACTCTTCAGGTTGTTATCATATATTAAGCGGAGATTTTTGCTCCACGAAGTAATTGATTCGGTGCAATAGAAAGACAATTGTGGCAGAGCAGAGCTAAGAAATGTTGATGAGGCGGTCTGGTTCGAATAGTTATGATCGCCCGTCCGCCGTAGTAGAACAATGGTTATGGTTCTCAGCTGGTGACCCGAAGGTCGCGGGTTAGATCCCGGCCGCGGCGGTCATAATTTGACGGAGGCAAAGTGCAAGAAGCCAGTGTGCGATTTTATTGCACGGTAAATGACACCAGATGGTCGAAATTTCAGGAGCCCTCCACTGTGGCGTCCCTCATAATCATATCGTGGTTTTAGGACGTAAAATTCTAGATGAGATTATATTAATATGAATAAGATCTCCCTGCACACTTGTTACAAAAAACGACCAGGTCTAAGTCTTGTTCATCCCAACGTAATGCAAAACGTTGCACTGTAAACCTTGTCTAGTTGTTTGATTTTCATCGTACGAAGCACCTCAATAGGAACGAAAAGACGAGGCAAATAAGTGTAACGGACATGCGCCGAACAAAGTGCCGATACGTGTATTGAAATTAGATGAAAAAATAAGCGCAAAAAGCATAAGCGCGTTTCTTCGCCGTACTACAATTGACATCTATCGAGGAAGGTGACTTCACAATCAAACGGGTTCACAGATAAAGCGAAATGCAGCGTTCATTCTATTTATAATATGAAAAGCATGGGTTAGTTTTTCTTACAGTTTTTTTTGTCAGTGCGCATGAAAACGAAGCGTATTCTATAAGAAATGATTAACGATTCTAAGAATGGTTTTGTTCTGACAATAGGAGGAAAGCGTGCCCTTTAAATTGATCTGCCGGTGCAATATTTCTTGATGCGGGTTCCAGTTTGATCAATGTAATACATTCCACTGCCCGATTGTAGTACGTCGTGCACAGCACCAAAACCACAGATAACGAACAGACATTCAAAGATTATCCCATCACGCTTATGTCGTTTTCTAATGTCGTGTGTGAAGGACTGTGCAAGGGGAGAATGAACTCGTCGACACACAGCGCGGTCTAGTCTCTGCCGTGCCTAGTCCATCGGCTCTATTTATGCACTCTTTTCTAAGTCAACCTATAGTCGGACTCGACTCCAGATTTCCGCAGCATTTCCTCTTCCAAGGCAGGAATACACAACCCTGCATCAGTGAGTGCGTACTCCACTCAGACTTCGTGAATCGGACGGCCGCTAACCGCGCCTTCGCAAAACATTACCTAGTGCGTGAGCGGGACTATTTCTTTAGTCGTGGAGGCGATCGGCTGCCACGCTTTGACCATATGGGCGGGGCCTTTTCGGACTTCTTACGTTTTGGCAGACCGCACAGTGCTTGACACTCCATAGTAGTTTCTCTCATGAAGAACACCATGGTTTTTGTGCAGGTTACAGACCCACCACGTGGTCAAGTTGTCCGTGTGGAGTTCGTCACCGTACAGAGTGACTGCGACCACTCGGTCCGCTACAGCCCAGAACTGTGCAAGGCAGTTGGTCGAAAGGTGAGAATGCCAGCAAATATCCCCTTCAGCAGCGGTGGCTACGTTTGTGTACGCAACTTGTTATTGCTAGTGATGTCAACTTGTGGCTAAAAGAGAGCGAGATACATTGCTCATTACACGAATTGCACCTTCTGCATAGTTAATGTGTTTTGATTCAACCTCACTGTGTTTAGTGTGACTGTAGCCAATCACACTGGTGAATGCAGTCCGATGTTCGATGGGTCGTTGGATGTGCCGTCTTCCAGACGCAACGTTAAAAGTATCACTTTTCTTTTCACGAAATGAACGCAACCAAAAAACGAACTGCACACACATTCGGAGCCCATGATTTCTTTCTTTTTTATGTCAAAATGGATCATGACTGACAGCAGAATAACGAAGTATATAACTACATGCTCATTAAAATTACTGAAACGCACGCTAAACATCACATAACTTCATTTTTATTCTTGGAATGTAGTATTGAATGCCTTGAAATTATGGTATGTGAATTTCACACGTTCGTAGACAGCGCATCATAATTCGCGCCTGAATGGGATAAAAAATTAAGAAACATCTAGCATTTGTATCAAGTCATTTTAAACCTTCGCACAAAATTCGCGCTTGTGTTGAGCACTGGCAAACTTTTCGTCAATCGTTTCGAAAAGTTGTACTTGACTTCATAGAATTCATAACCTGTCTGAGAAATCCTCGCACCTAACTTCTGTCAGAAAGAGGCTGCGTTGCTACACCTGCGTTCGTCAATAAACTGCTTTCTTCCCCGGTATTTTACTGACTTTCGTTAAAAAATAATACGGTGCATTCATAAGGCGAAGAATGTGTGTTTTATTGCCACCAGCCTTGAAGTTGGTTTCCCATCCACTTTTGTTTCCTTTATTCTCTCAATTATTTCACCTCAACAGCAAGTTATGACCGCTCTATTCTTTTCTTCGATTTCTATGATGTTACGCCCATCGCACTGTGAAGGTCTCATAAGTATTCCTGCTGGCGTTTATTTCTTTTACATTGAAAGGTGCTTTCATTACAGGCAAACGGGCTGTGCCAGGCGAAGTTCCTCGTGCAATATGGCTTGGGCGTGCTTCAGCGTGGCTGGTGCCACACTGTAGTAGGTGTGTTGCTTGTTCTACAGTAGAGATTACACTACTGTTAAATCGTCGTTATATTGTCGAACAAATGCTTTCATTACGAGTTTGCCATATTTAGTTATGCGCAGGGAAATACAACCGACCACCCTTTCAAAACATTTTATGCAGAGCACTGCTGTGTGCAAATGCACAGTGACACACGTTGCACCCGACATCGGCTAGAAGTTGAGCATGATTTAAACGTGATGATTTTTTTTTCCTCTATAACCCTTGAGGTTCGTCTAAAGAGCCCCTTACTTACACTTGTTAGCACAGCATTGCTATGTAAACAGAAATTGGCCCGATTGCTTTGAGCTCTGCAGTAGTCAGTTCCTCAAATTTGCACGTTTTTTTACGTTTCAGGCCAGCCTGCTGCATAGAAAGATTCCGCTTCTGTGACCCCCCTGACGCGCGCATGTGCCAGGCGAGCGAGCCGCAGGCTTAGGAATAAAGAAAATGTCATGAGCATTTAACGAGCAGGTCTGTTTCTTTGACTACAACGAGCGACACCTTTGGAAGTACCGCATTGATGTTACAGCACGCATCCAGTGTTGAACCCGAAAGCTGGGTACTACTCGCATGAATTTACGGAAAGTCCTGTAAAAACGCGATCCATTAGCACGTTCGCTATGACGTTATTGAGGGCAAAGCCTTACATTAACCACGAGAATTATTTACAAAAAAGAAAAAAAAACAGAAGATGGAGTGAACCGGAAATGTACACTCGTGAGCGCGATTAGCGTGAACGCGGGAGCGCGTACCTTTCTGTAGCAACACAAAGCAGTGCACATGCGCGGTGTCTCTGCAGCGTCGTTATCTCACTACCACGCTCTGAGCGTTCACGCTTAAGCGGCTTCGGTGAAGGTGCGGTCAGACAACGTGGTGCGTGCGATGGCAAACGGCCTTGTATCTCACATACTACGCATGCGCCGAGCTTTGTTTTCGTTCAGGAAGGCATCACTCCTAAAACTGGACGGTACGCGCTCTCATGTTCACGCTAACTGTGCTTAGGAGTGTAGCAGAAGGTCGCCCGCTTCTAGAGTTAGTGAAGCGCCGGTCGAGGCGCACACAGCTTTCAGTGGGGGAGGCTTAACGTAGTAAGGATACGCCAAGTGATCAGAAGGGAACATTAGTGCTATAATGTGAATAAAATGTGAATTAAGGTGAGTGAAAGGTTCCAAAGGTTACTGACGTGTATTAAAGTTGGGTCATATGGGCAATATAAATTAAACGTGAATCAAATCTTAAAGTAAAAATTATTATGATCGAGTTCAAAAAAAACTTGAATTGTGTTTGCGAAATATTAAATTGCATATTCCATTGAAAGGTGATGAACGAGGAATTAAGTGGTTAATGTTTAGGGTGAATTAACCTGAATGAAACGGTAGCATTCAGAAGTGAACTCAAAGGTACACTTATAAAGATAATGAAATGCTTCGGCGTCCGAGATGATTCCCCCTGAGAGCCGCCAAGTCTCAACATGTAGAACACGCAGTAATGGCTTACATATCGGAAGAGAACGAGTAATAGCAAGTGATTATGTGGCTCATTGAGAAACAAAAATAATTTAACGAGTGCCTAGGGACAGCGTAAGCTTCCTTCTGCGATCTCATTCGCGTTAGCTAAAGGTGCTTCTTTTTTGTTAATACTACCGTTCTCACTGAAAAATGCGCTTACTCGTCAAATTTCATCAATTGCATTAAACATTAGTACGCTGCGTCTTTAACTGTGACGTCATTGCTTTAGATCGTGCGTGATTTCAGTTATCTGGGGTATGCGGAAGCACTGCGATGGCGGTGAGAATGTAGTAATCTACTTCGTGTGATTATGTAGTGTACGCCTTACGAGATCCCAATGAAGTCGCTGTGGGTCTTTGAAAAAACTGCGGAGACACCTGAAAACGGTGTCGGTACAAATTCACGGCAAACATTGCCGCCGTTAGAGTAGGAAAGCTAGCTGATCGGAGAGGTGAACAAATAGATCAATGTGCATTGTCTTCCTTGTTAGCCAATCTTGTACCCTGACGAACGTAAACCGGATTGCCTAGCGAACAAATCCCTGCTGTGTTTCGGTGATCGCCGTGAAGAAACAGTGGCAAGAATTTATTGCATCTAAAACTCGTCATTATCAATCGCTTTTATGGCTCTCGACAAAATGATATAGATGAGGGATCGAATCCCGGCCGCGGCGGCAACATTTTCAATGACAGGCGGAAGTACTTCACGCCTGTGTGCTTAGGTTTAGGTGCACGTCAAAAAACCCCAGGGGGTCGAAATTTCCGGAGCCCTCCACTACGGCGTCTCTCATAATCATATCGTGGTTTTGGGATGTTCAGCCCAAACAATTATTGTATTGTCGACAACAATATCATGTTGTCGGCGTTTTGCAAGAGAGTACGGTGTGCCAGCCGAATTTGAGCAGACGTTATTGATGAATTGAATATCTCTTGAGAGCGCGAAAGGGGAGACTTACTCGAAAAGAAAACGGGTGGGGTAGCCTGCATAGCACGTTGTTTACTAGCGCTACGTAGGGACGTGTGCACATGGTGCATTCGGGCAGCCGGGGAAGCTATTTGACTCCGTAGCTCATATCGTCTCACTATGAGAAGGGTGGGGGGTAGAGAAAGATTGGTTGGCACACCTGCGGAAGCAGCAACGGTGTGGGCCGCTGTACTGTACCCGGGCCACGTGACCCGGACACACTCCTATGATCCGGCGCTCAGATGGTCTCTGTTGGCCTAGCAGCTTTTTTAGGGGGCGAAGCTCCTTATGGCATCACCTGGGCGGTTCTCGGTTGTCGATGCATCCTGAGTAGCCAGTAGCGTCTCCCTTAGCATACTATTAATGGCGCTGTCCCATAGAGATGCATGCAAACTGCAGTTGGGTGACGATATATTAGATGGCGTCAGTGGTTTTTTCGTATACGTTGGTGATTAAAGATGATAGATGGCGCTGTTATAATAAGACAATGCGCTGTGACTACGTGATATGTATCGCCCTCTCCTCTCCTACGCTTCCCCCTCTTTCTCCTCTCCTACGGCGTATCATACGCGCTAAAAAGCACACGCGCTAACACTACGCTTCTCTCACCGCTGCTAACGATTTACCGTCTTTTGAAAGCAAACGGGAACGAAAGCGCCTCAAGCGAAGCACCAAAGCACGGCGCAGTGGCTTGCCGCCACTTGCGTCATCTCCTCTCGTATACCGTCAAATCTGTTGCTTTGACCGCTTTGGCGCTGCAGGCAGCGCGCGACTTTGGCGGCTCCTAACGTATGCATAGTGCCTATAGGCCTGGCCATCGGGGAGAGTAGCGTCCGTCAATTGTATCTGAGCTCTATTCCTTGACTAGTCGCGTGGGAAGAACTTCGCGGGCAGTTTCGTTATTACAAAATATGGGACTGCGGAATCATTGACGAGCTATCGGAGTTTTCCATGAAGGTGAGCGAGTGAAATAAATTTATCAGGGCCACAATTGACAAGAGTAAAGTGAACGTCACCTGCCTGGGCTCACTCGGGGACCATCAGGTTAAATCTCACAGTCCTCGCACGGGCCCTCTGGACGGCCAGGATTTCAGAGGTTTTGTCATGGCCTTAATGAACTTCTTCATTTCCTCTAGAGTGAGAGGAGTCCACCAGAGGCGCTACCCCACAGGAAATTATCGATGTTCGCATACCGACCACACAGGGGCAGTCCGGGCTTGAGAACCGCTCAGGGTATATTGCCACACGCGCTCCTTTCTATGTTTTATGTTGCCGGCGTATTGCACATGCCAATACTGCCTTGCGCAATCCGCGCCAGAATGTCTGACAGCATTCTAGATAGTTTTCGGATCATCTGTCCGGCTTGAGCGCGCAAACGCGAACAGCTGAGTTTATTCTGGAACAAACTCGGCCACCAGGGATAACGCTCGGATGTTCGACGACACATGTTTAAATGCCGATGCGCGTTGCCGCGGATCAGTTTATCGACGGCCGACGCTCTGTTCGCCGCTATCATTATACTGTCATCCTCTATGAAAGGGAACACGCGAGCACGTGGTCTGCTCTCTGCGGCGGCTGCCTACAGCACTATCAACGAACAGCTAAAGAAAGCACGCTCGCTTTGCCGTCATCTATAGGCAAACAAAATAACGAGTCATGGACGGTGAACAAGCGCTGCTAGATCACGTTCGCGCTTCGATCTCCGTTGATGGTGATGGTCCGTTGATGGTGCTGTAGGCAGGCTGCCGCACAGTGCAGGACACGCACTGGTGTGTTTCCTTTCATAAAGGACGACAGTGTGCAGTGTGTATTGCTGTAATCTGACTTTCCGTTTCCCGGCCACAAGTGTCATCCTGGACACGCCGCCTGCTGCATTCGTCCACGTCACGACTACGAGACACCTGGTGGAGGTGCTGTTTGTTCCGGATCCAGTTAGTCGTCTATGTGTGGAAGATGAGAGAAGTCTTTCTGCGTCACTTTATTGAGTTTCCGCTAATCCACGCAAAATCAAAGATTGCCGTCCTTCTTTTTAATAAGTACGACGGGCGACGCCCATGGACTGATCGATCGTTCGATTACGTCGTTATGGAGCATCTGCTTCATTCAGACCGTATCGCCTCTTGTTGTTTTTGCGACATTCGGTAGGCGTGATGTGGTATTGGCCGTTCGGTAGGGTCCGTTATAATGCGGTGCTTCACGGTTGGGGTCTGCATAATTTTCGAAGTGGACGCAAACTAATTCCTAAACTTGCGTAAAATAGTGCGTATCTGCTCCATCTGAGCGCAGGAGAGCTTCCGATTCGCATCTACTGTACTGCCCACTGCAGTGTCACATTCGGTGGCTGTGGCAATCGGAGCGATAGCAGAAAATGCTTCATCACGAATGGCTTCCAAGTGCGCGATCGTTGTTCACTTTGCCGAGCGTACTCACAGCTGAAATTCGTGATAAAAAGCTGAGTCCTCCTACGTTTCAGCTGGACGATACCGCAAGCGACGCAGATTTGCCGAGCCAAGAGCACCGATAGGTTAGCTTCGGCGATACCGCCATAGAGAAATGGAAATTAGACAAGAGCGGACACTCAGCGATAAGCGGATCGAGCTCTCCCCGCCACGATCTCGCCAAATAGCCTTCGAGATCTTTGCGTTAAATCACAGGGACCTTGATCCCGGATATCATAAGCTATGAAAAGGGGAAGCTCAGGTGGCGCGAGTAGCGTAAGAAAAAACAACAAAATGAAGTGTGCAACATAAATGTACAGCTTGTTCGTTTTTTTTTTAGTTGTTTCCTGCAAGTATACAGACATTTTCTTACTCGATAAGGTGAAAATTCGTGAAACAACATTTCGCCACCAAGCGACAGCGGCGATGCGACGTCATGGCCAGACCAGCTATGCCCCTTATTGAACTCATGCTTGTTTCAGGGGCATCTGGTTTTTGCTCAGTCACTACGAGAAATTGTGGTATTGAGCGATGTATTGTGTGACGGCGGCGCTTTTGAGCACAGCAATACGGTGTCGTCTGCTGCAGATGACAGCAAGGTGAGAACACTCACTTTTCTCTCCCTCGATGTACTGCGTAGTAAGCTTGTTACTCGCGCTAAGGCGTGATTAGGCTTAGGGTACGTTGGATGTAACTGCTCTGAAGCTAGGAATCGTGCGCTTCGACACCAACATATGAAAGCGTCGTGACGATTTCCATATTCGCCAGATGCACATCTCTTTTGGCACTCGCGTTATCAGATGACGATAGTTCGGTGTGAACAAGTGGACAAGCGTGTCGCCCGCGTTACGCCTGGCGCAAGACAACTTGCAGAAGAGCGAAG
>JALIZH010005219.1:0-35690 GCA_030522465.1 Rhipicephalus appendiculatus | reverse complement strand
AGTGTACAGTGTCAGCTCCCACATTAACATTTTAGAGGCTCGCACGTGTGAAACTCTTTATTTAGCATAGGGCAGCGAACATACTACAGTTTAGGACGGCATGGAGCACATGAACATCGTGTTTGCTTTTTCGTCTGAATGTCGTCTTTTGCTTGTTTAATCGTTTTGCAGAGTTGAGGCACGTTTCCCCGTCTTTAATAAGCAGAAATAACCTACACCAAAACCCCGCTTAACGCATGTTCTGTTAGCAGCAGATTTGTTTTACTTTCTTCAATTTGTTTTGTTTTGATCTTAACAGGGTCTTAACTGTCCGGGAGCCTTTCGCTACGGTGGGTCTCATAATGATATTGTTGTTTTTGGCATATCGGGGTTTAGGGGTGGAAAATCCCAGTAAATATGGGACTAGGGGGTATCCGATCACAGAAAAAATGCTAAACATTGTTGCGGGACATGATCGAAGCAATTTGTCTAAAAAACATCGTCTAGATGCCCTCGACGGTATATGCAACTCTCCAGGAAAATCAAAAAGCTTTGCTGGAATTCTTGCGATAGGTCGTATGGCTAAGCTTCGCTGAAAAGTGACAGCTATTGGTTCAACCCGCTCAAAAAAGCATGTGAGTCACTTGTGTCAGTGCAGATGTGTCTACGGTATTCACAGCAGCATCATGTGCACCAAAGTGGTAAGTGCCTTATTGGCTGCACGGAGCTTCATTTTGGCGTATTGTCAGGCGTTGTGTCCCCTTAAGTGGCAGTGGTCAGCCGTTACTGTTCCTGTTCCCTCTGTGTGTTTTGTATAAGGAAACCAAATAATAATAATAATAATAATAATAATGATAATAATAATAATAATAATAATAATAATAATAATAATAATAATAATACCTGACATGATAGTCAGTCTTGACACAGATCGCCCAAAGATCAGTGAACGCCCGCTATGGCTCGGTTGTTATCAAATTGAGGCTGATGGCCTCAGTTTTGCCTTATATACCTGGCCGCATGCAGATAAATGAGGACTGTGGTTTGATGGATACTTAAACTTAGTGTGCTTTCTGGCTCTGCGTCATTCCTAAAAAAATTCGGCAGATCCCACGTACCTTGGGAATCGATGTCATGCGAAGCATGCGGAGGGAAGGGGATTGTGTTCTAATTCTTTATTCAGTGAAACGTTACAAAATGATGCTAAAGATATTCACAAATGTTGTACGCACATACAGATGTCGAACAGTCGCATATCTTTTATATAACCAGTTGTTTGTAGTGGGATAATGATGCCAACAGCAACACCAGAAGCAGTAAGCTGATATGTAGCGCTTGTGCCCACGAGGATGGTAGCCCTAGACACTGACACGTAAATAAACTTCAGTGGATGACGATTACTACAGTCGACGTTAACCCGATGAGACGGCTGTATCTTAGGAGTACATACGTAATGTCTATAAAACTGGATAGCCAGCACTGCAACCACATTTGACGTTTAACGAACATTACGGTCTATTTGAAAAGCAGTTCCGAGACCTGGCGTGGATCTGAGCTAGAATATTTGGTTACCAAGCAGAATGCTGGTTTTCAATTGCTGCTCGGACCCAGACATTTATTATTTCCATTCGTCGGGTCAACGCTGTCGATGTCAGCTTTTTTCTTAACACTCTCGCGTTCAAATTACCAATGATTGTTCTCGCCCTTCCTGGGTAGATATGAACTGTCAATCACATGTGACATATACCCGCATACCTGTGGCACATACCCGCCCGTGGTATACGGGTATGTGCCCCAAGTATCTGGTGTAGAGGGTTAGACGACGTACGCGATGGGATTGTCACATTAGTTGTGTCATGAGCAGTGAGTCACATTCGTCAAGCCACCTTATCCTCCCATACTAATTTTGATTTACCCTTAGTTGATATGGTGGTCAGGAGAGCACCCAGACGTAGGCGGCTAAATAGATAGATAGCAGTCACATTAAGCTTAGAAGACAGTTTATTGCTACCGAGTAGCGAGTGTTGCTTTAATAACCTCTAGGTATGGCCTCGCTGTCTGTGCAACATTGCCTCATAGAAGCTCCTGTGAATTCGCCAGCTGAATAGCTACGCTACTAGGCAGACATACGTTTTCGGACTTGACTAATGGCTTAAAATTGTGCTCGTTAATTAGCCTAGCGCAGCTCTGCGTCGCTTCTCTAACCTAGGCGTGCGTGGACGGCACTGCAACACGACTACTGCAGTGGTACAACTCGTGAAGATCACAGACGTCTGTGCATGCAGCGGGGGTCCATATAGGAAACAAAACTCAAGCACGTTTGGTCGATATACTGCTTAGTACGCCGTGCTTGTTCCCTTTCCTGCATTCGTGTGGTTGTTGGCCATTGCATGCGACGCTCAGTTCACCACATTAATAAAAAAAATGGTGAGAAGGACTGCGTTTGCGGTCTTTACAAGTGGAGGGATATTAGCCGCGCATCACTGAATTTCTGGTTTCCCAATAGTGAAAGCGGATGAGTCATCATTTAGTCAAACCGGTCAACGACAAGCTTTTGCATAACGCTGCCATTCATACAATAGTTTTCGGTAGCTTGACGTACGAATAACTCAATTAATCATGCTTTGAAATCCTTACTTAATCATACGGTTGTTGGGTTGATAGATAAACAAATCAGTCACACTGCCACTTCAGCGTTGTTTCGCTTAATGCTTGTGGCCACCTTCATCAAAGCGAAGCTGTAGCTTCATTGGCACTATTCCGAGAAAATGACACTCAGAAAGATTATGGAACATTCTGAGGCTCTTCTGTTTTCTAGGTTACGCGGATAGCACGTGATGTTGAGCAAACTCAAATCAACGTGACCACCAGAGCCTCCCCGCCTTAAGTTGAGGCGTCGACATAGCAGTATTTAAGAACCCTACGCCGGAAACTTTCAGGTACACCGAATATGTGGCTACCTCGCACCTTGCTCGATCACGCTTATTAAGGCGAAAGCCTTTAATGTCTCATGCTCACGTCCGTCCGGTGTCCATCCGTCCGGTGTCCGTCCGGCGTCCGGTGTCCGTCCGTCCGGTGTCCGTCCGTCCGTCCGTCCGGATGTCCATCCGTCCGTCCGTCAGTCCGGATGTCCGTCCGTCCGTCCGTCCGTTTGGATGTCCGTCCGTCCGGATGTCCGTCCGTCCGCCCGGATGTCAGTCCGTCCGTTCGTCCGTTTGGATGTCCGTCCGTCCGTCCGGATGTCCGTCTGTCCGTCCGTCCGGATGTCCGTCTGTCCGTCCGTCCGTCCGGATGTCCGTCCGTCCGTCCGTCCGTCCGTCCGTCCGTCCGTCCGCATGTCCGCCCGTCCGTCCGTCCGGATGTCCGTCTGTCCGTCTGTCCGTCCGGATGTCCGTCTGTCCGTCCGTCCGTCCGTCCGTTTGGATGTCCGTCCGTCCGTCCGGATGTCCGTCTGTCCGTCCGTCCGTCCATCCGGATGTCCGTCTGTCCGTCCGGATGTCGGTCTGTCCGTCCGGATGTCCGTCCGGATGTCCGTCTGTCCGTCCGTCCGTCCGGATGTCCGTCTGTTCGTCCTTCCGGATGTCCGTCCGTCCGTCCGGATGTCCGTCCGTCCGTCCGGATGGCCGTCTGTCCGTCCGGATGGCCGTCTGTCCGTCCGTCCGTCCGGATGTCCGCCTGTCCGTCCGTCCGTCCGTCCGCCTGTCCGTCCGTCCGTCCGTCCGTCCGTCCGGATGGCCGTCCGTCCGTCCGGATGGCCGTCCGTCCGTCTGGATGGCCGTCTGTCCGTCCGGATGTCCGTCTGTCCGTCCGTCCGTCCGGATGTCCGTCTGTCCGGATGTCCGTCTGTCCGTCCGTCCGGATGTCCGTCCGTCCGTCCGTCCGGATGTCTGTCCGTCCGTCCGTCCGGATGTCCGTCCGTCCGGATGGCCGTCTGTCTGTCCGTCCGACCGTCCTGATGTCCGTCTGTCCGTCGGTCCGTCCGGATGTCCATCTGTCCGTCCGTCCGTCCGTCCGGATGTCCGTCTGTCCGTCCGTCCGGATGTCCGTCTGTCCGTCGATCCGTCTGTCCGTCCGTCCGGATGTCCGTCTGTCCGTCCATCCGTCCGTCTTTCCGTCAGTGGAATGGCCACACGCTTTCGCCGAACACACTTTGGAATATACAAAGTGTCCTTCAATTTTTTCAAATTCCGGCCATGGCGACCGCATTTCTATGGAGGCAAAATTCATCAACACTGGTCTACCCAGATTTCCATATTTGTCAAAGAACCTCAGGTGGCAGCTATCATTCCTCAAGCCTTCGCAAATTATCGTTTTGCAGCGATGCTCGGGAGGTAGCGACAGTTGGCTAGGTACAAATTTACAACGCTTTTTTTTTATTTTCATGTTATTGTTGGCATCAGCTGGGCGCGTCCACTTATACATGTACAAAATCTAGATTACATGCGATCTCATACTACTTGTTGTGGCAAATTTTTTTTTAATTGAGTAAGTTGCCTGAGGTTGCTTTGGCAAAGCCTGCGCTCGTACGTGCTTTGCGCCACATGGCCGCCTACATTCACAATCAATGCTATCCGAATGGCGATTGCCTGAGGCTGAGAGTTTTACGCCCCGTTCATATTGGGGAATCTGGCGTCTACAGCAAACGGAATTATGCCATCCAAATTGCGCTTCCTTCATATTATTGATCACTACGGTACCAGAACGAGGTCCATTACACCTATCTGCCGTGTAAACCGCTAGCCGTGAAGCAACCACGGTATATCCCAATGCTCGCGCTGTGTACACATTAATCTCTGTTCACGTAGAGAATGAGTATTTCTGTTCTGTGCCTTTGCGTCCCTGCGCTGCGACACTGTCTATAAGCAATGTGGCATTTTAGAGCTCAGCTCTTAGGCACCCGTTCCTGCGTTGAGCAACGTCGCCGTCGGTGGCGTAGCCGATAGACATGAAAAAGTAACCGATAGACATGAAAAAATAAAAATGAGAGAACATATCCCGAATCGAATGAGATTTGAACCCGGGGCCCCTTCGTGGCCATCGATTATTCCGCCATAGAGCCACACTGTTTTGTAGCGTGAGCTACACTGGCCGAGATTGAGCAGTTTCACGTGGCTCCTGGAGAGCTGTGCAGCGCATGCGCGAGGAGCAGTGACGTCACGTGACGCAGAGCTGGCGCGCCGGAGCCGCCGCCGCGCGTGCCTCGCCAGTTTGCGCATTCCAGAGCAATGACGTCATAGCCGCGGCAGACGCATTCTGATCGTACCCCGTGGCTCGTGCACTGCCACGGTGTTCTCTTCTTTGGTCGCGTCTGCCGCGGCGCTACATACATAAAGCTTGGCGTGTGCCAGTGTGGTATAGCCATGGAGAAGGAGATCGAAACTGCTGCTGAGTGGCGCAGAATAGCGGAGAAGCTTAACTCATCGGATCCAGAAGTAGTTGCCTGCAATTAGTGGTTGAGCGTAGGAAGAACGAATACAAGAAAGCTAAGCGTGCTGCGGAGACACCGGAGCAAAGAGAGGAACGTCTAGCAAAGCAGCGTCGCCAGGAGGCTGAGTTACGTGCCCGACCATCTCTGCAGGAGCAACAACAAGACGCCGTCGATGACGTCAAGGCTCGTCGATTGACTGACTATACGGGGAAACTTCGCGAAAGCGCCAGTGCGACTCGGACATTCTAGACGGACTTCGTAAACAACCCGTTTGGATATGTGTGCGACGTGTGTGAAACACTGTGGCACTTGGAAGTCTTGACTCCGGTAAGTAATGCCATGCGTGAAACTTTGAGTTGAGCGGCGCCGCCTAGCTCACTCTACGTATATGCTGGCATAGCTGAGCTAAGCCACTGCTAATTTTTTTTTCTTTATTGCCTGTTTTTCTTTGCAGGTGTTCATACAGAAATACGCAGAGCCACACTTTTGCTTGAAGCTCATTAGCGAAAAGACCCAATGCAGGCGCCATGTCGGGCAAGCAATCACATTAACCTGTGTAATATGGCATGGCAGAAGTGAAAAATACCCAGTTATAGCCCAATGTTAATTGCGCAGTGTGTGTTTTGATGCTTCTCACCCACTGCAAAGTGTTCAGCCATAATTCTTCATCGTCATCAGCCACATGCAGCATCAAGAATGTGCACATAATACCTCGCAGATGTGTAGCGGGTACCTCGCTTATCCGCAAAAAGACGATTAAAGTGTAGTGGGTGCTATCTTACTTAACAAAAATTATGATTTATGACTTAGGCGATACCTTGCAGATAACCAAAACTTAAAGGATAGTTAGCCTTGCCGCAACACGAAGCTGCGCTCAGATTTCGCATGAGGCAGTATCATAATCATAAACGCAATTTTGTTTTAATTTCCGACTCGCACTCCGTTTGCTAAGTGGTGAGGAAATTCGCTCGCCTCAAAAATCGGCCCGGAACCTGCTGGCTCAAAAATACTGATAGCAGGGAACCTCGCTGCTGCCGAACTTGATTACTCGCCACTCTAAACTCCGGTTACCTCAGTGTGAGTAGGCATTTACAGCAAGATTATTTTTATGGTATGCGAATCAAATTTTGCGGATTATATTTATAAATATATCTAATTTAAATAGCAATACCAGACCAGAGCCTGCAGTGTGTCCACTCCAAATAATCTTGAAATGTAACGATAAAGTCATTCTCTATGATGTAAAATCAAAAGGTTCCCTTCAATTTTTGGTTAACATTGAATACTTACGCAACACAAAGCCACGAGGAAAATGATATGAATGAGACAAAAAAAAACAATTAGGCATTTATCCATGCGTTATCTTGGTGCCCAGATACCACGACAAAGTGAAGGATTGGCGAGCAGTAGCAGCCGCATGCGAATAAGAACGGAATAAAAACGGTAAGGAAAAGCCGACTGCTCTATGTACCGCGGCGCTCCGTTATTTAGGTAGCCAAGGACGTTGGAAAAAAAAAGAGAGAGAGAGAGAAAAGCTTAGCTTCCACAAAGCATGGATTTACCGAGTATCTCCGTTTAGGAAGTTCCAGATGGGGAGAACTAGGGATCCGAAAATATATCCGGGCACTCCGTCCCTCCTTTATTAGCGCTCTAAATGGGAGGGATAAGAAAACAGAAGTTTGGAGGCGGGTCTGCAGCAGTGGAGAAGAACGAGAAGGAACACTTCCCCTGAGAGTCGCACCAAGTCGTTAACCGTTGCGAAAGCGGGTAATTCCACCTTGCAAGAGAATAGACCAGGGGTCTCAAACACGCGGCCCGCGAGCCAATGGCTTGTGGCCCACGGCCCTCACATGACTGTCGACGCTCCAAATTCCTTTTATTTGGTTAATAGGAATGTACGTGAGCTACTCAGACATGACTGGTCTAAAGCATTGTTATCGTGAGGCACCCGACGTGGTAGCCATGTCTTGAAACGTAACCGTGAAACAAAAGCTATCTGAGATTCGGCGTCTTGATTTTAGTCATGTTAGAGAATGGCATCGACATGTTCAGAAACAACCTGAATATGAGATATTGAATGTTTTGTTAATGTTGTAAGGATGACAGCGCCGCTCGGGCACGGGCACGCGCTCGGCTAGCACGTAGACGAGAAAGACGACGATTCAGAAATAGAACAGCCGGCCCGCAGCAAGGGTGCTGTCTCTGTCTCTCTCATTCCTCTACAATGTCAACGCTTGCTGATATTTGTGCCCCCCCCCCCCCCCCCCTGTTTTACGTTCTGCACTGCCCCGGCCCTTGTGGAACTAAATTGCCTGAATGCGGCCCACTGATGGAGGTCAGTTTGAGACCCCTGGAATAGACGTTTAACAACGCGATACCTCGTGGTAGGATATCGCCCTATACTAGCATTGTAGCCACTCCTTCTCCTTATTTGACTTAGGTGGGTGAAAAAAAGCGAGCAACATTGGAAGAGGATGAGGCGTGTGATTGACTAAAGCAGCTTTTTGTTAGCTTGCGAATGGGTCGGTGAAGGATAGCCTCGGATCACCGAAATGAAAACACTCTTAGCGCACGTTATGTGCAGCACATTGCGATTCATAGACGATCAAAAGGGGACCAGAAAGGAAAGTAGGTAAAGTAAGGTTTTGAAACGTTGATCAGCAAGAGTACCATTTAGCTAGCGACATCCCACGAGTTCTAGTGTTCACTAGAGCAAACGGCAAGAACGAAAACAAAACCTAGCGCTTCGTTAGCAATGTAACATGACGCTTGCCATGTCGGGGACAAGCGGCTCTCACAACCAGCTCCACACGCCTCGCTTATCTAGTGCTTTGACAGGGCGCTGCACAAACGACCATCTAAGGGAGCATTCTCTATCAATTAAGACTGGAACAGGGTCTCATTTACCATTCCAGTGTGCTTCGTGTGGCTGTACACCGCAGTTCAATCACACACGACCTCTTGGAAGGAGCCAGGCTGCCCTGGCGCGGGAGTTGCTGGAAGCCTTTCACATCAAGAAAGGTGATTCTTGCATGAGCGTGCCGTCGGTTTTGCTACATAATAGTGAATTCCATCTGTTTTTTCCTGCACGTCCAGTGAGTAAATTGTTGTGCTCATGTCCTCCAAGAACGTTTATATTGCGAATGCTTCAGAAAAATAAACTTAGTTGTGAGTTTGCATTATTTCTGCCTCTTCTCGATTCTAACTTTCCGCGACGTCTTTCAAGTAAAGATGAAAGTTAGTTTGCTTTGCCTGATTATGTTGAAATGGCGGGAAAGTCTGTTGTTAACTCGTGGCACTGATGAGTGAGTACAAGATTTATTTGGGAAGTTCTTTGTAAGGCAAAAGCCTTTAATATCTCATGCTCACGTCCGTCCGTCCGTCCGTGCCCTGGCGCGGTGCCAGGTAACCGCCGGAGTACGCCAACAGACGGAGGTTGCGTCGATCGCGCCTCGCGTCGGACTCTACAGCGCTCGCGCTTTGCTTGTGTAGCGTCGCTGTGCCCAGCGCATGCAATCATACAAGAAGAGAGGCGCGAGCATCGCGTTCCATTCTGACCGATCCCGTCCAAATGGGCACAGGTGTTCGCCGAACACACTTTGGAATTTACAGTGTCCTTCAATTTTTGATACTCTTTATGTCTCCTTGATTATGGAATTCCGCTTCACCTTCCAAGCACGTAGTATGGCGTCGTAAATAATGTCTTCGGGATAATTCAGTTGTGACCATGCTTTAGGTGTTCTGCATGTTTGTCAAATTCCTGTATATCGGTGCATATTTTTCGATACTAGTAAGCCTGAGAATATTGAATAAACGTTTTGCAATGTCTTGGACGGCTGGTGTTGAAACGTAGGTACGTCTGCCTGTCTGTAGGTTTTTTGTAAAGGTTTGTAGACAGGCGTTCCTTTTCGATCGAGACAGTGGCGTCCAAGAAGTTAATGCTAGTTTTGGAAATGATATGCGTAAGCTTAATTGATGGGTGGAGTTCATTGAAATCACATATACACCGGGGAATCATCTTGGTTCTATACCATGAATATATCGTCCAAGAATCTCCTGTATTACAAAGGTTTCAAGGTGCGTCCTGCAATAAATGGGACTGCAAGGGATGCCATAAAGTTGCTCGCGATGTTCGGTGCCATTTTTGGGCCCATTGCAGTGTCACTGAGCTTGTGATTGGACTCAAAATTTTAACGCCTCTGTTGTGTTATAACCCATTGCTATATACATGCATATTATATATATATATATATATATATATATATATATATATATATATATATATATATATATATATATATATATATATATATCCGTCTTCCTATTTTGTGCGTAATATAGTACGAGGCGGACCGTCCAGGTTAATATAATAAACGAGAGCTGAAAACCACTTATATTCATTAATGTAAAGTTCTAAAATGGCAGGCATGTGCTCATGTATTCAGATATATCGTGCTAAATTTAGGCCACCATTACCATTGCCACAACCTTAGCGCTTGCTGGGCATGGCGTTCTAGCAAACACTGTATCCCTCTAAACCATATCTACATATTTCAGTGAAGAACATAACACCGCGGACAAAGATAAAGTAACAGACATAATAGCGTCGGTTACCATAGCTGGATGTTTTCAGCAGCCCATTGCGGGAGTGGTCGCGCAATAAGCCCGCGGAATTTTAACGCCCAGCCTCCCATATATCAGGAGATGCAGATTGCAGTCGCAACGCGCGGGCAGTTTTTCAGTGTCGCCTGCATTATTTATGGCGGGCGAAATGCGCATGTTGATTCTACCGGCTCATGCAACATAGAAAGCTTTTAGGCGTCACACTATTGTCACTCTATTCCAAATTTTTTTGTTTGCAATCTATTCTCAGCATCGCGCTCACACGCCATGCCGACGTTAAACTTGTCGTAACACATGCATAGGCTTTTCACTGTATTTGATAATGGCTACTGCCAATGATTCCTCATTTGTAGAAGAGGTGGAGCGTGCATGCAGCTTCTCAACACTTATTGTCACAGCACGTTAGAGCACCCCGCGTGCGTTTCCGTACACTCCCGTAAAAGATTATGGAGGCATTTTAGAAGTGGCGCAGGCATGTCCACAGAGTGCATGCTTGTCAGCCCGCTTTACAGAGCATTCACTGCGCACGATGCCTTCAGAATAAAAGTATGTTCATAAGTTTCGAGGTAACATGGCATGAATATATAATTGAACGTTTTTTACCTCAGAAGCTTCAATTTACTCACTTTCTAAACAATTTATCATCTTCCTATTGACAAAAAGTATATACTCTCCGCATAAAAAAAATTGATATGGCTAGAAGAACATGGCAGCAAGGAGTAAATAATAAGATGCGACCACTTTAATAATATTTTGATACGGAATGTGGATATGTACGTATATATATTAATATAGAGAAGTAGAGAAGTAGGTTTGCCAGTGAGCGGCGACAAGGCCCCGCTTCGCTGTGCCAAACACTGCTCGAGTAAGTTCAAACTTCCAGCATTGTTTTTTTTTTAAGTGCAGTGCATAGGCTTCTCCTATTTTTAGGGGCGAAGCACCTTAGGACCGAGCCTTGTCGGCGTGCGGCTGCGTGCACGCTCAGAGCCCAGGTGCGAAAACATCAGCCCGGCTCGAACTAAATCACATTTATGATGATATGTACAGATGACCAAGATTTCCTTTCTGCCATGGATAGAAGGAACGTAAAGCACGGCATGCGGCGGCTCAAGGACAACGTCGACAATCGGACCCGGAGTTGAGAGCGCGGGAGGTGGCAGCAAAACGACAAGCGGAGCCGGAGTTGAGAGCTCGAGAGGCTCCAGCAAAACGTCAACGTCGACAAGAACAATCTACTACCCCGGAGGTGAGAGCTCGGCATCGCAAGGAGGGACGTACTCGTCGATTGTCGAGTATAATGGAACCCTCCCGCAAAAGCTGGTATACGTCTCACAACAGGGAACACCATCATCATCATCAGCCTGTCTACGCCCACTGCAGGGTAAAGGCCTCTCCCATGTTTCGCCAATCAACCCGGTCCTGTGCTTTCTGCTGCCACGTTATACCTGCAAACTTCTTAATCTCATCTACCGACCTAATTTTCTGTCTCCCCCCTCACGCGTTTGCCATCTCTTGGAATCGAGTCAGTTACCCTTAATGACCAGCGGCTATCCTGCCGATGTGCTACGTGCCCGGCCCATATCCATTTCTTCTTCTTGATTTCAACTATGATATCCTTAACCTCCGTTTGTTCCCTGACCCACTCTGCTCTCTTCGTCTCTTAAGGTTACACCTATCATTTTCCTTTCCATCGCTCGCTGCGTCGTCCTCAGTTTAAGTTGAACCCTCTTTGTAAGTCTCCAGGTTTCTGCTCCGTAAGTAAGTACCGGTAAGATGCAGCTGTTATATACCTTCCTCTTGAGGGATAGTGGTAGACTACCATTCATGATATGATAATGCATGCCGAATGAGCCCCATCCCATCCTTATTCTTCTAGTTATTTCTCTCTCATGGTTCGGCTCCGCGGTTACTAGCTGTCCTAAGTAGACGTACTGAGATATTCTCCATTAACTCTTATTCCTAACTCTTCCCAATCTAGGGCCCTGAAAACCTCCTGTAAACACGCGGTGAATAGCATCGGAGAGATCGTGTCTCCCTGCCGTACGCCCTTCTTTATTGGGATTCTGTCGCTTTCTTTTTTTATGGAGGACTATAGTGGCTGTGGATCCGCTGTAGATTTCTTCCATTATGTTTATATAGGCTTCGTCGATGCCCTGATTCCGCAGTGCCTGCATGACTGCTGATGTCTCCACCGAATCAAATGCCTTCTCGTAATCTATGAAGGCTATGTATAGGGGTTGGTTGTATTCCGCGCATTTCTCTATCACCTGATTGATAGTATGAATATGGTCTGTTGTTGAGAAGCCTGTACGAAATCCTGCCTGGCCCTTTGGTTGATTGAACTCTAATGTCGTATGAATTCTGTTAGCAATTACTTTTGTAAATAGCTTGTAGACAACGGACAGTAAGCTGATGGGCCTGTAATTTTTCAGGTCCTTGACGTCCCCTTTCTTATGGATCAAGATGATGTTGGCATTCTTCCAAGAATCTGGTATCCTCCCCGTCGAGAGACACTTCGTATACAGGGTGGCCAGTTTTTCTAACATAGTCTCTCCACCGTCTTTCAACAGGTCTGATGTTACCTGATCCTCACCAGGGGCTTTGCCTCTTTGCATTCCCTTTAGGGCTTTCTTTACTTCTCCTGTCAATACTGGTGGGATGTCAGATTTCACTGGGCTATTATTGCTTCTAACATTATCATCCTGACTGTCTCGGCTGCTGTACAGATCTCTGTAGAACTCTTCCGCTACCTCAACTATTCTATCCATATTGGTTGTGACCTTGCCTTCCTTCTCCCTTAATTCATACATCTGATTTTTGCCTATGCACAGTTTTGTCTTCATAGCTTTGAGGCTTCGTCCGTTCTTTAGAGCATGCTCAAATCTCTCCATAATATACTTTCTTATGTTGACTACTTTACGCCTATTGATTAACTTGGAAAGCTCCTCCACCTCTATTTTGTCTGTTGCATTTGAGGCTTTCATGGTTTGACGTTTCTTAATGAGGTTTTTCGTCTCTTGGGATAGCTTACCAGTGTCCTGTCTAACGACTGTACCCCCTGACTTCCACTGAGCACTCCTTAATGATACTAGTCAGATTATCATTCATTGCGTCAACGCTAAGGTCCGTTTCCTCGGTTAAAGCTGCGTACCTATTCTGAAGTGAAACTCTGAATTCCTGTACTTTCCCTCTCAGAGCTAGTTCATTAATCGGCTCCTTGCGTATCAGTTTCTGCCGTTCCTTCCTCAAGTCTAGGTGAATTCTAGATCTTACCATTCTGTGGTCACTGCATCGGATCTTGTTAACTACTTCCACATCCTGTACAATGCCCGGGTGGGCACACATTATGAAGTCTATTTCATTTTTAGTTTCGCCATTAGGACTCCTCCACGTCCACTTACGAGTAGCCCGTTTTCTGTAGAAGGTATTCAAGTTTCGTAAATTATGGCGTTCTGCGAATTCTACTAGTAACTCCCCTCTGGCGTTTCCTTCCCCAACTGCATGATCTCCAGCTTGCTTCTTGCCTACCTTTGCATTAAAGTCGCCCATCAGTACAGTATACTGTGTCTTTACCTTACTCATTGCTGATTCTACGTCTTCGTAGAATCGTTCAACCAGTTGATCATCATGGCTTGATGTAGGCGCGTAGGCCTGTACCACCTTCATCTTGTACCTCTTATTAAACTTAATTACGATACATGCCACCCTTTCATTAATGCTATAGTATTCCTCTATATTACAAGCTATATTTTTATGAATAAGGAACCCCACCCCCTAGTTTTCTTCTGTCAGCTAAGCCATGATAGCATAGGACGTGTCCGTTCTTCAGCACTGTATAAGCCTCATGTGTCCTCCTAACCTCACTGAGCCCCTATTACATCCCATTTAACACCCTCTAATTCCTCGAATAGTACAGCTAGATTCGCCTCGCTAGATAAAGTTCTGGCGTTAAACGTAGCCAAGTTCAGATTCCAATGGCGGCCTGTCCGGACCCAGAGATTCTTAGCACCCTCCGCTGCGTCGCAGGTCTGACCGCCGCCTTGGTCAGTTGCTTCGCAGCCGCTGGGGACTGAGGGCCGAGGGTTAATCGGTGTATTCATGTGGGAGGTAGTGGCCAAGTACTGCACCAGGGTGGCCAATCCTGCTCTGGTGAGGGAGTGCATTGCTGGCTGTGGTCGCCAGTGAGGCTGCACCCGAGGCTTTTTTACACAATTCCATCATCACGCGTTTTTTTTATTCCGGTTGGGAATTGTCCGGCACCGGGATTCGAACCACGGACCTCTTGCATGCGAGGCTGATGCTCTAACCACTACGCCATCGCTGCTCCTACACACGCTGCAATAAAATTATCCAACGGAACCATCGTCATGGCAGTGTACTTGGTCCCCGAATCTCTCCCGATGCAACGTAGAAAAGTGCATCGATCTAGCAAAGCGCCATTATGAAACAAAGTACAAGAACAACCCCTTCGTACTAGTTGGTGACTTTGACACCAACTAGTACGACGACATCACGTACAACGACTGGCTTGTGCAGTATATGACGTCTGCATATGCTCTACGATGCATATCGTATCACTAAACAACCAGCAACCACCAAGGGGACGTGCATAGGCCTTCTCTTTGCCACCTTCAGGTTAGATCCGCTCGAAGAACCATTGGCTCTAGAGAAAGGTAAAGAGAAGAGGAAGGCAGGGAGGTTAACCAGAAGGTAGTATCTGGTATGCTACCCTGCACTGGGGTTGGGGAATAGGGGGTTGAAAGAGAGAGAGAGAAAAAAAGAAAAAAAACGCAGCCGCACACACAAACACGAGAACGTTCCGTTTAGAGTCGTTCTGATAGGCCAGTAGATCGCAGGAAGCCTAATAGTGCTTGTAAGGCCTTCGTCTGCGATGTTAGGTCAGAACGATGACGTAATAGCCTTTCTTCAGATAGGGGCTGGTCGTCAATCTTGTTGAAGGCCTGACAAAGAGCTTGTCTCTGTGTGGCATATTCCGGACAGTCACGCAGAACATGTAGAATTGTTTCTTCGTCGCCGCAATGTTCACAGGCGGTGGTGTCGGCCATGCCTATACGGAACGCATACGCCTGGGTAAACGCAACGCCGAGCCATAATCTACACAGGACGGTAGCGTCACCTCGACGAAGCTTTGGTGGAATTCTAAGGCTTAACGTGGGATCGAGGGAGTGCAATCGTGCATGCATGAAATGTGGCTCATTCCAATTTGATGTGGTGCAATGGCGAGCGAGCATGCGGAGCTTCCGAGCAGCGTCTGTCCTCGAAAGAGGTATCGACAGGTCGCGGTCCTCTGTATGGGCTGAACGGGCAGCTTGATCGGCCCGTTCATTACCGATGATGCCACAGTGACTAGGTAGCCACTGAAATGCAATGTGGTGTCCCTTCTCGGTTAGATGGTGTAACATCTCTGCAGTCTCAAATGTCAACTGTTCGTGTGGACCGCGGCGTAAAGGCGACAGTAGAGATTGCAGTGCCGCCTTGGAGTCGCAGAAAATCGTCCACCTTTTTCTCATATGGTCATTAATGAAAAGCAGCGCGGCGCGAAGCGCTGTGAGCTCTGCTGCCGTCGAAGTTGTCGGGTGAGCCGTCCTGAACTTGATAGTTGTGGCGATCGTTGGAACCACGACCGCCGCTGTTGAGCTGCTCGGTAGAACGGAGCCGTCGGTGTAGATGTGAGTGGAGTCTTGATATTTCTCGTACAACAGAAATAACGCGAGCTGTTTAAGAGCTGGTGCTGACAGATCTTGTTTCTTCCGGACGCCTGGTATTGTCAGGTTGACGATTGGCTGTTTGAGGCACCATGGAGGAACCGAGGGTCTCGCTGCAGGCATGAAGCCAGTTGGCAGAGCCTCGCCATGTGCGATCACTGTTCGGCAAAAGGAGGCGCGTGGTCGCTCCGCTGGTAGAGAGGCTAGGTGGTGGTGCGGAGTCCGGGCAAGATGCCTTATGTGCGTCCTCAGCGCTTCAACCTCAATATGAGTCCTTACGAGGTGGTCCTTAGCGATGGCTATTGTCGCCACTGTTGAGGCACTCTTAGGCAGGCCTAAACAAATTCGGAGGGTCTGGGCTTGAACACTTTGTAGCATTCGTCGACTTGTCTTGTTTACGTTAGTTAACGCAGGCAAACTGTAGCGCAGGAAACCAAGAAAAATCACCCTGTACAGTTGTAACATGGCACTGGGCGACATTCCCCAATTCTTTCCAGCTAAAAACTTGAAGAGGTGACAAATGCCCGTCAACCGCTTTTCGAGGTACGAGACGTGAGGACTCCATGATATGTCTCTGTCTATTATGACGCCCAGAAAACTGTGTGTTCGACACAGGTATACTTTGACCATTGATTGATACACTGTAGTTTGTCATGGGCTTGAGCGTAAATGCCAGAAGAGCGCACTTTCCGGTAGAAATTTCCAGCCCTCGATCACGGAGGTACAGAGCAGTTTGAGTGGCAGCTCTCTGGATTCTCGCTCGTAAGTGCCGGCGAGTTACTGCAGATGCCCAGACGCAGATATCGTCTGCGTATGTTGACAGGCAAACAGTGCTTGGCAGGTGTGCATGGAGAGCAATCAGAGTAAGATTGAATAGCACAGGGCTCAGCACACCACCCTGGGGAACGCCACGATAACTGTAATGTAGGGAGGTGTGCCCATCCTCCGTGGTCACAAAAAATTACACCATCTCCCGCTAAAGGGAACCATGTGTAGATGTGAAGCAGCGGGCGCTAACGCTTACACTGGCGGCGGCGTTGACGCTGGCGCTCATCGCAGCGTTGCGCAGGAGAGAAAAACTGGGGAGGCGCAAAGCAGGCAGTGATGGAGCAGTTTTTCCTACTAGAACATGCCAATCGCTGCTAATGGGCAATGAGAGACAGAAGACTCCGACTGGACACAGAGACCCGCACTCCGCTTTTAGTTAACGCGCACGCTGCGAATTTTTATTGTTCAACAACGCACAGGAGAAATGTCCCACCGGCACCACCATGGAGGTCAAGATCCATTGCTATATATACGGGATGGCCAGTGAACGGTTGTGCAGCGCGAGCAGTCGGTTTTTTCAACCAAGAAACTCGCTAGCAGACGCTGCCTGCGTCGGCGTCGCGAGGCGAGAGAGGGAGGAGCGTAGGAGAGGAGAGAGAGGGGGGTGACACGCATGCGCAGTGGGAGTGTGAACGCCGTGGGCAGGGATGCGTAGAGGAGAGAGGGGGGAGCGTAGGAGAGGAGAGAGAGGTGGGACGCGCATGCGCAGGGGGAGTTAGACGCCGCGGGCAGGGATGGAGATAGGGGGGGGAGTGTAAGAGGGGAGAGAGGAAGGGAGGCGCATGCGCAGTGTGGGTGTGCTTGCCGCGGGGAGGGATGCCTAGAGGAGAGAGAGGGGGAGAGGAGGTTTTTATTTTTATTTTTTTTTTGAAAGGTTTGCGCGTGCGCAGTAAGGGTGGTCACGCCGGCACACCACCACCACCACCACCACCACCACCACCGGATTAAGCTTCGCCATAAGATGCTTCACATCTAAAAGGATCGCATGCAGAGATAGCTGCGTATCCATTTAAACATTCGACCACCCACCCCGACGTCTTCCAGAGCGGAAAGGACGGCTTCATGAGTAACGTTGTCATAGGCCCCTTTGACGTCGAGGAACAAAGAGGCACATAGACGCTTGCGGCCTTTTTCGTGCTCCACGTAGGTGATTAGGTCGATGACGCTATCAACTGATGATCGACCACGTCGAAAACCGGCCATTGCCTCCGGGTAAATGTCGTTGTACTCCATGTACCACTCCAGGCGTCCGAGGATCATCCTCTCCATCACTTTGCCCACGCAACTAGCCAATGCGATCGGACGGTATGATGGGAGCTCCAGCGGTGACTTGCCAGGCTTCAACAGAGGTACCAAACGACTGGTTTTCCAACTTGAGGGGACTGTGCCTTCCTGCCAAGATTCGTTGTATAGCGCAAGCAGAGCGATTCTCGCGCGATCACCCATGTGACACAGGGCTCTGTAGGAGATTCCGTCAGGTCCCGGTGCTGACGAACGTTTGCACGAAGCGAGTGCTGCCTTGAGTTCTTGGATGGAGAAGGGGAGGTCCATGCGGGGATCGCGTGTTGGTGGGCAGCTGTTCGAAAATGGTAACCTGTTGGGTGCTGCAAGTTGTCCAGATAATCTGGCGCAGAATTCCTCTGCAACATCAATCTCTGGTCGCTTTTGGTAAAGGGCTAAAGCCTTGAATGGCGACCTCTGAACGGGAGATGACCGCAAACCACGTACCGTCCTCCATAGCTGCGATAAAGGCTTACGAGGGTCGAGCGACTCGCAGAAGGCAGTCCAGCGTTGGAATTCGAGCTTATCCAGCCGGCGCTGGATCTTCTTCTGCATACGTCTAGCCGTCCGTAAATCGTCAATGGCCTTCGTGCGTCGATATCTCCTTTCAGCACGTCGCCGGATTGCGCGAAGTCGCTCCAACTCTAGGTCCATGTCCGTGAATTTTGGGGAGCATGTGAAGGTACACACAGTGTCCTGTACCGTGTTCTTGATTGCCTCTTCCAAGTCTAATATGTGGTCTTGACATAGATCTTCCATGCGAGACTGAAATTTCTTCCAGTCCACTCTTCGTGTCGTGTTGCGTATCTTGGAAGGTGACAATCCTTTGATCTTAACGTATGTTGGAATATGGTCACTCCCGTGTGTTTCTATATCCGTGAACCACCCAGCATGGCTCACTAAGCTTCGTGACACAAAGGCTAAGTCGAGAGAGCTGCTGTATGTGGAGCCACGTAAAAAGGTAGGACTGCCATCATTCAACAACAGAAGGTCGTTATCGGAGGCGAAAGACACCAAATTTCGGCCTTTCACGTCGGTCTTCAGGCTTCCCCATAGCGTATGATGGGCGTTGAAATCCCCGATAATAACACATGGATCAGGAGCTGGTGACAGAATGTCTCGTAATCTTTGATGATCAAACCGACTTCATTTCACGAACCACAATACGGTGATAATGAAAGGAAAACGGAATCCAGAACTCAATATGACATACGAGTTATGACCAATAAAATACATTGTATATACTGAACACACGCGTTGTCATTCATTTCCATGAGCGAGTGGGCAAAATGTCACGGGGGATTCGCGGTTACCGAACAATCACCGTGCTTCGCCCACTCAGCATCATTCACTTCGTGGATATGCGTGGATTTTTTGTGCATATATCATACCAGAGGAGTTCTTCATTTAAAGGCAAAAGCTTTTAATGTCTCATGCTCACGTCCATCCATCCGTCCGCCCGTCCATCCGTCCGTGTCGGTCCGTGTCCGTCCGTCACCTAAACCACGCCAGAAGAAAAATAACATCTCTGCGCCTCTAAACTGGCCATTCAAACTATCCTGGAATGCTTACTGGAAGTACTGTTACGAAGTGCTCACTACGGTCTTCGTGTCTGCAAACTGATGAAATACCTACTACACGTCCGTACGGCAACACGCCCACCTGCGCAGCTGCATGCGTCGTCTATCTACTTGTTAATAAAGGTGATTAATCCAGTCTATGGGCTTTGTTATTGGAGGGCCTTTAAACCAGACACTCCTTACGGAAGTCCGATGTTTTGACACCTAATATGACTACGCTTGTGCCACGCAAAATAACATGCGTTAATGACACTCCTCACACAACATAGCATTGATATAGGGTTTTTTAAAACAATTTTGAGCATAGACATGCTACTGTAGTAGAACATGTTTGCCACGCAGAAATCTGGAGTTTCATTGAAACTGAAACCACATTTTTTTATTATTCTTCTATTTGCATCTATGTGAAATATTCGTTCACGGAAGACGCTGATAGCTCGCTCACAGCCAATCTCACCGACACCGACACGAATAGTTTTGCGAGACAAGCTGTTCATTGCTATCACGTTAAAACTGAAGGACACTTTATACATTCGAAAGTGTGTTCGGCGAAAGCGTGTGGCCGTTCCACTGACTATGCCATGTATTTTTTCTTTTACACTCTCAGTGGTATAACACACAAAGCGAATGTGTGCGTGTTTTTTTTTTTTAATTTTTTACCGCAAGTCGCAGTGAGACGCGAGACTAATCTTCCTCCGTTCGCATGCGTTAGTATTTTCTCGCGCTTTGTGCATCGTGCAAACGCAATAGCGTTCCAGCGCTTAAATTGACGGGTCCTTTGTAAATTCGAAGGTGTATTCCGTGAACGCCTGTGTCCATTGAGACGGCGTCGGTCAGAATGATTGCAAACGCTGGGCACAGCGAAGCTACGCATGCAAAGAGCGAGCGCTGTAGAGTCCGACTCGATCGGCGTCCGTTTGCGCATCCCGGCGGCCACCTGGCTTCGTGCCAGAGCTCGGATGAACGGGACGGACGGACAGACAGACAGACAGACAGACAGACAGACAGACAGACAGACAGACAGACAGACAGACAGACAGACAGACGGATGGAAGGACGGACAGACAGAGGGACGGATGGATGGACGGTCGGACGGATGGATGGATGGACGGACAGACAGAGGGACGGACGGACGGACGAACGGACAAACGGACGGGCGGACGGACGGACGCACAGACGGACAGACGGACAGACGGACAGACGGACGGACGGACGGACGGACGGACGGACGGACGGATGGACGGACGGACGGACGGACACCGGACGGACAGACGGACGGACGGACGGACGGACGGACGGACAGACGGACGGACGGACGGACGGACAGACGGACGGACGGACGGACGGACGGACAGATGGACACCGGACGGAGGAACGGACGGACACCGGACGGAGGAACGGACGGACGGACGGACGGACGGACGGACACCGGACGGACACCGGACGGACGGATGGACGGACAGACAGACGGACGGACGGACGGACGGACGGACGGACAGACAGACAGACGGACGGACACCGGACGGACGGACACCGGACGGACGGACGTGAGCATGAGACATTAAAGGCTTTCGCTTTAATATAACAAACCCCTATTAGTACCAATGTTCTCAAAGCTTGTCAATAGGTCATTCATAACAATTGAACAAAAAACGTGCTGCTTTCAATGAAAGCTGATTCGGGAAGTGCTATAAGCAGCTAAGCTATTGCAGAGCAATATATTGGCAGTGCCATTAGCAGAATGGATTGTTGTTGGATTGGCTGACGGTGCAGACCAGCAGATGCAGTGTAGCCGTTAGATAATCGAACACTTCATGATGGCATGCCTTGACAGCAAATTCGGCTGATAGTAGTAATATCTGCCTAAAACCTGACGTGAATGATTCAAGATTCCTACGCTGCTATCGCCTTAATAGCCAGAAGTAAAAGAACGCATTAGGGGGCGTTTTCATATCCTTTAGGCTAAGCTCCTTCATGGAGGAGATTGGCTCAGCTTCCATCTATGTTCCCATTAGTTCACAACTACAGTAACCTAATGTTTATGATGATCGTGGCTTGCGATAATTAATGTATGCCAAGTAAATGCTATTACCGCAGCAACCTAAATGAGTACTCCATTCGGCACTCAAGCCCACATTTTCCACCCACTAGCTCTTTCAAGTAAGTTCCCTCGACAGACGAGCTAATTATCCTGACAGAACACACTTACAGGTGATTCGAAAGACATTGGGAACAGGGGCAGACTGATAATTTAGCAAAGTCCAAACAATTAGGGCAGTGTAGCGAGCACCAACATGCACTTGAAGTACGAGTATAGATCGTTTGAAAGGCTCCGACAGCCTTAAATTGACAGCAGCGAGGAAACTAATTTGTGCCGGACAACGTCACTGTGTAGTTTATCTAACCTGCTGTAAAGAATGTAGATCTTTGGTGTAGTAGATGCAAGTCTATTCAGAGACAAACTTAAGTACCCTGAGAGTGGAATTGGATCGTTTTGACAGCCCCGGTTTCTTTAAAGTGCAGCTTAAAAATACACCAGGAGGGAGCGACTCCTCGGGTATAGACGCAGTTAGGCTTTCAAAGCAGGCCCTCCTTACGGTAACTAATTCATAATCGTTCAGGCGATAGAGGAAAGAAGTTGTAGGAGGACCCTGTTATTTGGGCTATTTTTATTCATATGCCTTGCGGTTTTTTAATTTTATCTCTCTCTTCTCTTCAGTGATCGTGTGGTGCTGCTGTTTACTTGGTACATTTTCTTACCCAATCGAAAAGCTCAATACACAAAATGTAAGAATATCATTTGTCGCCTTCGGACACTTTTTTCTTACCTGATATGCCCTTTTTTTCTTACATTTCTCTTAACTTATCAGTGCGTAAACCAATGAATTCCGTGGTTGTTGTGAGTGCAGTACCAGTAACTATTTACTTCAACAAAAGAAGACTGAGGTGTAACAATGGTTGCTCAAACACAGGTCTGTTCAAAATTACTGTCAGTATTCAGCCAGTCTCTAATGTCACGTGCCCGTACATTCAAAAATTGAAAAATGACCGTGCTCATTCCTTTCCAAATTTATATTCCACATTTCACATCAACGTTTTCGCTGCAATCAGAATTGGTGTTTCATATATAAAAAAGAACAAGCAGCGCAAGATCAACTCTTAATTTTGGAGCACCTATGCCACGACAGAACTGTGGGTAGATTAAGAGCCGAGATATTATGTTGGCGCGTAAACCAATGCACCCCATGACCCAAACAGACTCGCCAAGAAACAGTCCTGATCCATCGCCAACAAAACCATTGCACAAAGGGGGGCAGTTATGAGGCAAGGCTTTACAAATCAGCAGGGAATATTAGCAAGTGGGATGTTCCTACTTGATGCATAATCTCGAGTTAACTACGATCATCTTTTCGTGTCCTTCACTCAATTATACAACCCCTACACATACTTTTTTTATGTGTAGTGATGTTATTTTGTGTCCTATCTTAAAGCTGTGTGAAAATCTCCAGGTGCGTTTAACAGATAACTTTCCAAATGAAACGTGTCAATTCCTTCACTTGTTTATTTGGAGCATTTCAATGATTCGTCATTTCTACGAATGAACTGTCTTTGACATTTGAAGCAAGCTTTTTTAAACAGACATTACTAACAAAACATTGATAGCTGCGATGGTTAGCAATATTTCTTGAAGATCTTAAAAACTTTGCAAAAACAATGCATACAAGTGAAGATAGAGGGAAACCACCACTGTGGTGTGCACGATTTTCCTTTCTCCGCGTCGTTTTTGTGCAGTTTTCAGGTTGTTCTGGGTACATGATCAAGAGAATGTTTTGCATATAAAAGCGTCTCTCAAAGGTACTATGTTATATTCCGGTTGCTAGTTGGCACTGCGTAACACAAATGCCAATTTACAGTCCGTAAGGAATTCATATGAGAAGACAAAATATAATATTTGGCGAGAAAAACTGACCATCCGACCTATGAAGCAAAATATGTCGGGAAGGCTGACCACATGTGCGTATAGAACCGAATTGAACTGATCATGGGGAAAACATACACGAATCTTTCTCATCTGGAGATTTGTTGTAGCGAAATCCACTAGCGATGATAAGACGTACGGCTTCTTCATACAATTGGATTAGTGTATACGAGAAACAAGGCGAAAATACGGCTGCATTATAAATTACACGCGAATAAAAGTTCCGGGGATAGGAAAAATATGGAAAAGCGGAGGACCGGAATGGAAATGAAAGCATACGAAGCTGTACCGCGAAGAGAAGCACAACGCCATTTGGAGCCCGTACATAAGCAGATCAGCAGCGAGTCTTAGGAGTTGGAATAATCACATTTCTGTGCAGCTCGCACTGAACGTTGCCCTTTCGGCAACGCGGAAATGAAGCAATGGTGACAGACTTCGGAGAGGGATTTGCATAGGAAACGAAGTAATCCTCGTACGGATAAAACATAAAGGAAACATTGGAAAGAAAAAAAAATTAGAAAAATGAGCAGCTGAATAATGTATGCTTTCGTATGCCAGGCGCAGGAAATTTGCTGACTGCGTTACTGAATTATATTTCCTAGTGCACCCAGTCTGTGATGCTTCACTGTAGTTTTGTAGGGGGGTAGAAAATGTACCTGGGGATCTTGAAAAAGGCACGTCGGGTAGTCCAGAAATAGAGTTGAGCGTAGCGAACCAAGCGAATTTTCTTTCGAAGTCATCGCGTTATCTACATTTCAGTGCTTTCGAAGTCAGTTTTTAAGGAGGGTAAATTTCACTCATGTAGAAATATAGGCGCTTTTAGGCACCATGTATCACACTGTCATATAATGCACTATTACATTCTTCTGCATTAATTTTAAATTGTAGGTAAAATCTTATTTGGTACTTCGTTGCGAATTCTGATACACGATTTGTCCCGCAAAGAAAGGTCCTTTGTTGAATAAATTTATAAACATTTAAGCAAGATGTGGAAGACGATTGTGTGGGAGTAGAACGCTGTGTGCCAGTGTATGTATGAGTAAAGGCGTAGGTTACCCAGTTACTGCATGCGCACACGTTGCCGTTTCTCTCGTCAAATAACGACAGTTTGAATAAGACAGTATCGAGTACCAGTGTTTATTATGTGTGCTTGTTGATGTCAATCTTTGCGCGCGATTCACCACTATTGTGTCCTGGTGTACTTTAACTACTTGCATTACCACGATGGATTAATGATGGTCATAGATGTTAGTCATCAGGATGAAGATGTTCCACCGTCAAACGGTGCTACAGCTGCGAAATTCCAATAGACATTTTGCAAGCTCTCATACATCATTGTACAATAAACAACTACCTCTAGAAGACATGGTTCAACTACTTTTTGAAGACATGGTTCACTTTCGTGTTATGACGATTCCTATGAGAGAGGGATCAACCATGCTTTTTCTATATATCGTGCCATACACCGACACATGCAGGTAGCATAACATCGATAATATCCTTATAAAGCGGTCTTTATTTCACCGAGAGGAACGGCGAGGACAGACATTCGTCATTTAAGTGCGAGAGCGTTAAGAAAACCCGACATCGGCAGCGTTGACCCGGCGAACGCAAAGAATAAATGTTATGGACCCAACAGGAATCGAACCCAAGCATTCTTTGTGGAAATCAACTATTCCACCACAGAGCCACGCCAGGTCACGAGAATGCTTTGGAAAAACACCCTGTGCAGGCGTACTGTTCGTGAAACGTCAATTGTGGTTGCAGTGCTGCCCATTTAATTTTACAAACATTATATGTACTCCAATGATACAGGCGTCACATCGGGTTAGCGTCAATTGTAGGCAAGTGGTGCGAGGTGGATCGACGTTAAGTGCAGTAGTTGTGTGCACACCGTAGGCTTACCTGGAAAGTCCACTACATTGGCGTCTACTGGTGACTACAATGGGTAACTTATGGTCCGACGTAACGTCAGCACTCTTGTTAAAGCACCAACGTCAGTATTATCAAAACGAAGCGTGCTTTACGGTGTGTCGATGTGAATATCACACGGGTCGAGCAACGCTCGAATATAGCTTGCTGAATCATAGAAATACAGATGTAATGTTTATTAGACGGCTATAAAAGTGGAGTCAGCATTGGAACCACTATTGACGTTAACTCGGCATGACGCCTTTGTCGTAGGTTTACATACGTAATGTTTATTGCTTTGCAATAAAATTAGATAGCCAGAACTACAACCACAATTGAAGTTGCACCGACATTACGCCCTGCATGTTGTCTTTTTCCAAAGCAGTTTCAAGACCTGTCATGGCTCTGTGGTAGAATAGCTGTTTGCCACGCAGAATGTTTGGGTTCGATTCCTGCTGAGATCTTAACTTTTTTATCTGTGCATTCGTCGGGTCTACACTGCCGATGTCAGTTTCTCTTAACGCTATCACATTTAAGTTTCTTATGTCTGTCCTCGCCCTTCCCGGATAGATATAAACGGTCAATCTCCTGTGGCGCATACCGGCGTACCGCAGCCCATGGTATACGGGTGTGAGCCGCACGTGTCTGGACGAAAGGTTTTCAAGACGTCCGCGACGGGATTTTCATGTCATTTATGACGTGACCAGACAGTCTTATTCCCCAACCTATCTTACCCTTCCATGCCAAAGATAGATCACTCTAAGAAATAATCGAGTAAAAAGGGTGTCTTTTTGCTACACAACTATAATCGTCATCTACCCCGCGTACTTTCCTGGCGTTATCACCGCCGTCCCGGCACTTCCCGGTCACGAACGCCGCGCGCGTTATCAGCGTGACATAGCATTCTTGACAGGAATGTGCCGAGAGCCGGATTTTCAAGAGAGGAAACGGGAGCAAGCCAGATGATTATTCTTGTGTAGCAGAAGTACTCCTAAAATACTCGACTTTTTCTCAGACAGACAGACAGACAGACAGACAGACAGACAGACAGACAGACAGATAGACAGACAGATAGACAGACAGATAGATAGATAGATAGATAGATAGATAGATAGATAGATAGATAGATAGATAGATAGATAGATAGACAGACAGACAGACAGACAGACAGATAGACAGATAGACAGATAGACAGATAGATAGATAGACAGATAGACAGATAGACAGATAGATAGATAGATAGATAGATAGATAGATAGATAGATAGATAGATAGACAGACAGACAGACAGACAGACAGACAGACAGACAGACAGACAGATAGACAGATAGACAGATAGATAGATAGATAGATAGATAGATAGATAGATAGATAGATAGATAGATAGATAGATAGAAATGCTCAAAGGGCCTGCAGTCCAAAAAGAAATGCTCCGCATTTAAAAACGCTCGAGGATTGCCTCTGCTACGAATTTGTTGCTGCACCACTGTCATCTGGAACTGTGCGCCTGGGCAGTTCACGGGATGTCATCAATTTCGCTAGAACACTCGTCCTTCCTGTACCCTGTCCGCATAGGAAAGTTATACGTATTCAACTGATCAAGCGCCACATATATTTCCATTCGTACTATACCCTTTCACTGCTGTAAAGGACACTGCCTTCCCAGGCGTTTCAAGTATCTTGCCTATTTTAATAAAAATGTTATTCTTGATTTTTTCGTTGGCGCACGCTGAAGAACTTCTGGTGACGCTACTACCGCTTGTTATGAAGTGCCATCACTGTTAGTCTTTCTTTGTTCTTCTTTATTTTTTTCAACTTTCGATCGGGTAGTTTATTTGGATTGATTCGGAACATTGGGCGCCGCTTCGAAATGAATACACGGGTAGATTAAGACTAAGAACACTCGTCTGTTAGGTTTGTAGCCTGCTTACTATTTTTCCAACTTTTACAACTCTAACGTGTTGTTGTCATTGGTGCCTTTTCGAAAAGTGGTCATTCTTAATTTTCATTGTTCCGATGAATATGAACTGAAGAGCTCGCGATGGTTATACTTCTTACATTCAACATTATTATAGCACATAGTAGAAAAAAAAGCGTTTTCATTAGGTCTTACCAACAATAAATCAACAACATGTAATTCGGTGAAGAATCTTCACAAGGCAAAATACCACATATGCCACATAATTCGCAGCTTTTGATATCTGTTACAAAGATTGTGCTCTGGCATTAATAAGTCATCGTAGCGCTATATTTAATAATATATGAGGTTCTAAGTCCCAAAACACGATACGATTATGAGAGACGCCATAGTGGAGGGCTCCGGAAATTTCGACCATCTTGTGTTCTTTAACGTGCACTGACACCGCACAGTACACGGGCCTCTATCATTTCGCCTCCATCGAAATGCGACCGCCCCGGTCGGAATCGAACTCGCGACCTTCGGGTCAGCACGGAGCACCGTAGCCACTGTTCCACCGAGGCAGACGTAGTCCTATATTTCTGTAGACGAAGCCAGCAAAACGACCACCGAGGCAGGAGCTTGCGCAAAGAAGAATAAAGCTCATAGTGTCCCTAACGCATTCACCTAAGCTGAGTCGAAGGCGGTTGCAATGAAATAAATGAAAAATCCTTAGGACAGAATGGGGATCAAACCCGGGCTCTCTGCGTGGCAGCCCAGTACTCTACCACTGAGCTACGCCGGTGCTTGTAACTGCGTCGCAAATTGACCCTATGCAGGCTTCGTGTCGGGTAAGGAATCGTGTTAACATGCGTAAAGCGTTTTAGAACAGTAAAGTAACAACCAGGCGTCACACAGTGCGAATTGCGTAACGAGTGGGTCGTTCAATGCTCCAACCCATTACAAAAGCCTCAGGTATAATTCTTCATCGTCGTCAGCCGCAGCATCAACAAAGTGCACATAATGCGCTACAAGTGTGTAGCGGGTACCAACGCTTTTCCGAAGAATGACGAATAATTGCGCAGTGGACGCTTCCCCACTACATAGAAATTTATGATGATTTATGGCGTAGTGGGCACCATGCAAGTGTGCTGGTACCCACTACGCAGACCGATGCTGGTACCCACTACGCGATTCGATGTCCCAAGAGTGTTTAAAGAAGGCTCTAGATAGGCCGCTCTTTCAGCTTTCGCTGGTACTGTGCTGCGCGTCCGCGCAGGCCTGGCGGTTTTTTTTTTTCATTGCTGGATATTTTCATTTTGTCTTCTCGCCCCGGCAACCTAAATGGTGGAGAATAAGCGTGGCGATACCCATGCCGACGCGAAAACCCGCTTCGATCCAAATTAGCTCTCACTAATTTCGCGCTGTTCTGATAGCAACCCAATAAAGGGTGGAGTCCGCTATCACTGTGTGATAGCGCATATAGTTTCCTCAATATTGGAATAAGCGGTTTCTTCAGCCAAGTCTGGTAAGCTTTGTCCCCAAGAATTTGATAATGAAGCTTGTAATCGGTGCAATATGGTCACTTATACATTGCTGTCGAAGTGTCAGGACTCAAATATAATGAAAATACAATCATTGGTTTAGAACTTACGGCCATACAGCGCACGACGACGACTTTAAAAGTTCGAATTTTAAGGAACCGGCTGAAGGGGGTACAACCGTGTTTTTTTTTTTTTGCGGCACAGACGTGACTGCCCAGCGTTAAGAACGTTGGTTGCTGCGATGCGCTATCTTTGCCGGTAAAACAAACACCAAAAAATGTTCAAATAATAAGTTATCCTTAATTATTTGAAACAACTTAATTTGTATATGCTGATAGTGTGCTGAAGCTCTCTTGTCATTCATTTTGTATCTTTATTTCAGCATGCACCTGTCGCTCAAACCTGTTTTACGGTTTTCATGAAACATCTGGCGAAATTGCATTTCACATCTTCGACCATGAGCCCCAAACACGGTGACACCTTGCTGCCACTCAGCCTTTGCCTGCGACAGTCTTGGGCTATAGAGTAAGACAGCTTTACGCTTACCCCTTTGTCTTTTCCTGCACCCTGAGGAATTCTCAATTTTAGCCGGAAGAAATCCCAGAGGTGTCATTTCGGCTGACGCTGTCACCACGCATTCCTGGAGGTACCGCATATTAAACCTGAGCGTCACTACTCGTGAGAACTAGACAGCTTCGATGGTTACGGTATTGCGCGCACACACAACGGTGTGAGTATTTTTGTAGTTAAAATGCTCCTTTTTTTTCTCCCTCTTTCGAGCCTTTTTATGAAACTTTGTTTCACATGCCAAAGATAAAAACACATATGTTAACATCTGTTAGCTTTTCTTCGGCACGGAGATAAATTATCTGAAACCTATCATTTTTAGTGTGTTTGGGCAAGCCATCTTTCACGTAAAATATAGTTGGTGCAATCCGCACAAAAAAATGCTGTTCTTTAATGAGTCAAGCCAATCTTGAAACATTGATACCTGTTCAGTGATGGTGCAATGGCGCTGTCTCGTAGTGGCGTAATGGTCGGATATTTTTTGCCAGTTCAAGACTATACATTTGACACAATCTGCCAAGATAACCCCGTTCGAAATTAGCGCTCTGTTGATTTGTTGAAAAAGGGAGAGTCAGGAAAGAGTGGTGTGAGGGTGAGGACCGAAGGAAAGCAGGAAAAAGCACTGTATTGCCTCGAATGGCATGGTTTCAAAATGAGATGAGAAAGGGAAGTGAGAGTGAGTCAGACTGATAGGGAAGTAGGAAAAAAAATGCTCGTAACGCGCCGTACATTGTGCTGCATTGATATTACGGTGCTTCTGACATGAAATCTCACTAGGCTAAACAAACACTGTCAAAAGAGGTTTTGACAGACTTATTCCTTTTTTTGTACGCAATAACCTTGATCTCGTCTAACCTGCGTGGCTTCGTAGCAGTGAGGCTCTCTATATCCTAAGAGAGTTACAGCTTATTGAACGCCGGTCATGCTATCTATCTATCTATCTATCTATCTATCTATCTATCTATCTATCTATCTATCTATCTATCTATCTATCTATCTATCTATCTATCTATCTATCTATCTATCTATCTATCTATCTATCTATCTATCTATCTATCTATCTATCTATCTATCTATCTATCTATCTATCTATCTATCTATCTATCTATCTATCTATCTATCTATCTATCTATCTATCTATCTATCTATCTATCTATCTATCTATCTATCTATCTATCTATCTATCTATCTATCTATCTATCTATCTATCTATCTATCTATCTATCTATCTTTTGCTTGGAGCCTAGCCTTTGTGAGTTCAGTCAATGTGTTCGGGCAAATAAAGTTCTTACCGGTATTTTCCTACGGAACAGAAAAACTGAGGCTTACAGAAGTGGTTCAACTTAAATTTAGGACGACGCAGCAAGCAATGGAACGGTAAATGATAGGTGTAACTTTAAGAGAAAGGAAGAGAGCAGAGTCATTAGGGGACACACGAATGTTAAGGATATCATAGTTGAAATCAAGACGAAGGAATGGACATGGGCCGGGCATGTAGCACGTAGGCAGGATAAACGCCGGTCATTAAAGGCCAACTGCAACGAAATTTTGCACTCCGTAAAAAGTCAGTATATGAGTAGTCTAGCCGGAGACAATGCTGCCTGCCAAATTCCACCTTCGAAAGACAAGTACTTGCATTAGAAAAAAGCTTGCAAACAACGCTATTTCTGAGACCGAAACTAGAAAAAGCGACGCCATTACGGCTGACCGGAAGTGACCTAGACGACAGCTCGACCGATGCAGAGGAATCGTCTGCTCTGCGCTCTTCAAGCAAGCGCATCGCGGCCGCACCCCCGAGCTTTTTTAGATGTTGATACAAGAAAGCTGCGTGAACATGCATCGTGAAGGAAACACGGAAGCGTGCTCATAAAAGTTATTCGATATAGTTCCTCTCGCAGAACACACACCGGCGGCCTGTTGCATACGGCGGTTTCTCTGACGCTTGCGGCACATACGAACTTGCAGGCTGTAGTCACACTCGGTACGACTAGGCTAAATGCTCGGTAGCGCGGAATGCGAAAAGTTCGTTTTATTTGCGATAATTAAAGCCTAAATAACTTCATTGAAACGTCCGCACGCGACAGACAGCGAGTACTCTGTCCTTGCTGTAGCAGTGTCCTTTACAAGCCAAATAATTGAACGTCTTACACACAGAGACACTTTAATGAATTTCGCCATTTGTACAGCGCGAGCTCTGGCTATTTTGTGTCATTCTTGTTATTTGTACAGGACCGGAGAGTGGGGGGCATCCTGCAAGTGTTGAAAAAAATAGGAATAGAAAATTAGAACGCATGAATACACCCAATGTTTTGTTAGCGCTGCGTGCCTATACTTGCCTAAAACCATTTGAATCCCCTGTACTCCAGCGACGGGAACGTTTTCCTTATTTTTCTAACGACGCAGCTCGGCAGGACGACGCGGTTTCCAGACCCAAGGCGGCCGTAAGCCCACCACACAAACTACCTGTAGGCAGTGTACCTGTATCGTCTTGTAAAAAACGAAGAGAACAGTTAGACAGGACAACGGATGATAAACATTTCTGTGGGATAATTCAACTCTTACGCGTTTAATTCGACGACGTCATGAAAGCGCGGGTGATAGTGTCGGAGTTTCCTGTACTCAACCTCCAAAATTAAGGGAGTCAGGCAGTACGTCACAAACTGGGGGGTTATCCGTGACGCACACCTGATTTTGCAATATTTTGGCAGCGACGGCAGGTCTTTCGGCGCAGCAGATGCACTCAGTACACGTTGCCATTACGGCGCAATTAGAACAGCGGCACCTGAAACCAAATAAACACAAAATTCAATTCGCAGACGCGACGCACGTGTAGTTGTGCATGGATACGTACCACTCGGTATTCAGCATTCTGCTCCCGTCCGGACTTGGTTCCGATGACGAGTGCTGCGATTGCTCGCCATCTGCTGCTTCCCTCCTCGGTTCATACTGATAAGGTTGCACGCCAAGCGTGTTTGGCGCGGTGTCATCATCAGATGACTCGTCTAAATTGGACAGGCTGGTGTCGGACATTGCTCTACCTCGTTGTCACGCACACGCATCAGCGTAGTATGTACACGCACGAGACACGTTGCGACGGTCATGGAACGAATGCACGAAAAAAAAAACGTGGTGCTTCAATTGTGATCTTCAAATTTTTTTTTTAAATTTTCGATTAAATTGCACATAGCCTTCCATTTTTTTCCCCTTTTGAATCCTCAGAACTTGCTAAAATTTCGTTTACTGTTACGGCACCTTTTCTAGGCCTTTTCAGCCTTTGCACAAGCGCTTGCAATGCCAGACAAAACGAGGTGATCATAATACTTTATTTCATGAAGTGAAAACTCGTAGCAGGCAGGGCCGTAACTCGGGAGGGGTTGAGAGGGTTCTTACCCCTCTTCCCCCACCGAAATTTTATCTGGATTTAATTTCCTGGCGATACTAAAAAAATATTTGCACGCCTTCACAGCGATCACCAGTTGCCTAAGTCAGCCATTCTGTATACACCCCCCCCCCCCCCCCCTTCGAAACAAAATTCCTGGGTACAGCTTAGTTTTACTATTGCAAAATACTTACGAAAAGCCCTGGTGACGGTAACAGTTCATAAAAAAGCGAGAGGACATTTTCACACAAGCAGAAGTTTCTAATCATGACCTTTTTGTTTAAAACTCTCCAAATATTACTTTCAATGACAAAAAATGCAGCATGCAACACAGGACACTTACCTCGTGCATTGCGCATTTGATATCAGCAGAATGAATGCCCTTTGATATGCAAAACCAAATGACAAGCAGGCCAAAAACATGCTTGATACGATGGCCAAAGAATAGAACTAGCTAGCTGCTCTAGCTACAGCACAGGAAAACTAGCAGTGGTTATCAGAAATATCTGGGACCTATGAAATGTTGAACTTGTCAGAATCAAAAGTGAGTTTTTGCGTAGGTTTGAAACTATCTTAGCACTGTGTTTCAGCATACATATTTATGAAGTGCAGAAGATGCAAGAAGAAAGACATTTATTTCAAAGTACATTACAGGCCCCATGGGGAGCATAGGTAAGGAAGGCATCACAGTGAATATGACATAAGGGAAACCGACAAATGAAAGTAAAAAATGTTTACAACGGTAACGTGCTGGAGCAGTAACACAAATATTCATAGGTAGTACTGTGATTCAATAAATTGTGTTGTTGGACGAGTCGGTGACACATTATTAAACAAGGTGCCAGGCAAAAAAATAAGGATGGACGAGAAGAGCCTGTCCTCATTCTCTTTCACGTGTTTCTCTTTTGCACAGCCTCTTGTTTAATGTAGTACTGTCGCCATAAATATCGCCACCAAACATTGGGCATAGAGGCACTAGACTTCACAGGGAGGGATGACAAAGGGCCAGTTTGCACGTTCATACATGGTGTTCATTTTAAGATTTCACCTTGGATAGGATGCAGGAACATTTTCACAACACACATGCTGCCTTCAGCTTTACACAGCACTGAGAAGGACAGACAAGTTATGACCGGTTCTTTCACAACATGAATCAAGCACAAAATTTCCACTTGAAGTTCAAAGCTTTGTCTAAAGGGCAGCAACATGGCACTATGACTAAAATGCCAGTCAACTATTATATGTAGACAGGGCCACAGGCTTTTCTGAAACATAAGGTGACAAGAACGTTAATGTTGTGAACCACACAAACAAAAATGTTCCTCAAGTATAGCAGTGCCAAAGAACTCTCTGTGTAGGTTGCCATGCATGTCATGCATTATAACTACTGGGGGTTTTTATTTAATGTCCCAATACCATGCCATGACTATGAAGGACGTCGTAGTGGAGGGCTTCAGAAATTTTGGCCATCTGGTGTTCTCTAACGTGCACCTAAATACGAGTACACGGGCCGCCTCTATCTGAAATGCACGCAGTGGCGAAATTCAACCCCGTAACCTTAGAGTCAGCAGTTCAGCACCACAAACACCAGACCAACATGGCGGGTAACCTACACATGTAAGCAGTATTATTAGTATGTGCACCATATCACCTTCACTCAGGCTGCTTTAAAAGACCTCAACTCACATCCAAGTCTAAGTAAGTACAAGTCAAAGTAATGCTGCAGTTGATGAAAACAATTCAACAATGCTGGCCGCAACATCGCTAAGCTCTAGATACCTTGTGCCATTATATACAACAGGCAACGTTTCATCACAGCAACAGAACACAAGGGATCAAGTCATGGCACCTCACCTCACAAGGTGTGATATAGGGTCTACCACAATTTGGCAAGTACGCTAAATAGAAAGAATGGCTTCGGCGTATCGCATGAGATGGTCAACAGCGACGATGGCCTAGCAATTACCAGCCGACATCAAAAGGAAGTGGTCCACACAAATTGATGCCCACGTGCCCAAACGAACGGTTAGGGCAACGTAATGGATGTAGACCTGCTGATGTCGCGAGCGTCTAAATGTCGTACAGAGTCCGTACCTAGAGAGAGAATCTCTAGGGATTTTTCGGATCTAGGGACTTGCGATGGTGGTGCCGTCACTTCGTAGCGGAGCTTTTTGGAACGACGCCGCTTCGCCAGCCGGTGTGCGTAGGCATTCCGCCTGTTAAACCTACCAAAACCGATCATCTTCAGTGGCGCAGCGGGCTAACGTGCCGTGCTCGGAGCAGAGAGGTCGGTGGTTCAAATCTCGACGAAGTTCTTTTTTTTACTTTCCTTTTCTGTTTCGAAGTACTGTTCTAATAGTATAGCATTAATGTTCCACGGGCGCCGCTAATGTATATTTTTTTTCTTTAAGGAAATAGCCTTTCGTGACAGCGGCGGGCGCCCCAACCCACGTCGCTGCCACTCTTTCGCTGTAATGACACAAGCCACTTGAGCAAACGCTGGCAAAATATTTGACTGGCCTTATAGTGAGCAGTAGCCTATAGTGACGGCAGGTAAGGAAAGGCGCTAGTAAAACTGGCCTTATAGTGAGCAGTAGCCTATACTGACGGCAGGTAAGGAAAGGCGCTAGTAAAACTGGCCTTATAGTGAGCAGTAGCCTATAGTGACGGCAGGTAAGGAAAGGTGCTAGTAAAACTGGCCTTACAGTGAGCAGTAGCCTATAGTGACGGCAGGTAAGGAAAGGCGCTAGTAACGTCTGGACGTAACGACAGCGGTGGCAACAGTTACGTCTGGACGTAACCCTAGCCACACCGATCAAGCAAAGGATGTTCTCTGAGGCAGTCACGACGAAGTCGCTACGGGACACCGGATCGCGTACTACGCTGCCGAACGAAAGCTGCAGGACTCGCGGTCATCGTCCATCGTCGTCGAAGCAGAGACAAGAGACGAACGCTGAAAATCGCTCCA
>JALIZH010005218.1:0-31077 GCA_030522465.1 Rhipicephalus appendiculatus | reverse complement strand
CTGTAAATGTCGTCCACTTTTACGCTTGGAATGTGCTGCCGGGTTCAGGTGCATCGACGTGGTCAAGAGGAAACATCACGGTTCACCGTTTTTCGAGTAACTGAATGCGCTGTGCCGATATGGACTGTGGACATCTCCTTTAGATGGACGCATAAAGAGAATAACTACCCGGAAGTTCTCGTATCTTTCTCTCCTCCAGATGTCTCAAAAGGATTGCCTGACCTCAACGTTGCCACGTCCTCCAGCCTTAAAGAGCGACGAACAGAACTCGCTGGACCTTTATTCGTCGAGTCTTGGACCTACTGCATTGCGCACAGATAAATAATGTAGATAAGTAATATGTATCGATGGGTTAATGCATTTTTTCTTTTCATTGTACTAGAGTAAAGTCTATAAATGAATAGAGAAGTAAAGGCAATGAACAACTGAATAAACGATGGCTGAAAGAAATTTGGTGAGTATTCATGTTAAAACGACACGACGGGAGAACACAGACGCCCACCAGTTATCTCTCACGTAGGCCATCACGCCGCAACGACTGATGGGTATCGCCCTCTTACTTGGGAATGCGCAAATGAGTGACACATGTGCGGAGCACTTTTAGAGGCAGGCTGTCATATACCTGTCGTTGTATGCCGTCGTAGCTTTGCGAAAACGCAGGCAAAACCACGTATAGCACAGCCATTTTTCGCATATTGAACGCGCGCTCGCGCCAAAGAAGTCTTTCCCTCTTTTGTTCTTCGAGCGGCTTGATGATATTAAGTGCGGAGCAGCACTTTAAAGGGTCGAACTGTCGTATGCTGTCGATCGCTTGGCGTAACACAGGCCTAACACATCAAAAAAAAAAGAAAAAAGAAGGAAAGCACATCCTCCTCCAGAGGGCATAGCAACGCACTGCGCACGTTTGCAGGTCTAAGCCTATGTTCAGCGATACCAAGGTTTTGGAACACAGCAAATCGAAAGAAGGGCGAGAAATCATGGAGGCCTACTTCATGCAAAAAAATATCATTCAACATACGTAAGCTCCCCCCTCTGTGGTTCTGGGAAACCCCACCGCTTTTAATTTCATAGACAACCATCACGTCAAGCCCACACGCGTCTTCATGAAATCTTAGCTTTGCACAGGTCACCCTCACTCATTTTTTTACCGCTTTTTTCATGTTCTACGTCATGTCTGTATCACTGCCTCTCACCCTTTCATGTCTGTGTATATATTGACGTGCTTTGATTTACCAAATAAAGAGTTGCAAGTTTGGGCACTTCTGTGTTCTCGTGTCGTCCCCCTGTTACATTTTTAGCGCAGCAAAAGAACGATGCCGTACCAACTAGCCCCCATTGAATCCTTATTGAAGGAGAAAGCAAACGAAATAGAAAGGAAAAATAGGAATAAAAATAGAAAAGAGCGAGAAAGGGAAAGAAAAATAGATAAAGAGAGAAAGAAATTAATAGAAATAAAGACAGATAAAACGGAAACAGAAAAAGAAAGAAAGCGAGGAGGAAACAAAGAAAATGGAAGAGAGGAACAAAGATGGCTGCCCAGCTGCGCATTTCCTTTAGGTTTGGCACCACTGTAGTGTGAAGCTGTCTTAATTTTCTTTTTGTTTGTCTACCTTCTTTTCCGCCGCTGTACGATTTTTCAGTTAGCGGCTTTTGCGGTATCTTGACTACTCTCTTGTGCCCGTGTTTGCACTCCTGTCTTTTTAAGGTCCCCAAAAGAGCCCCTGAAAATACAAAATCGAGCACGTTATTCTCTCTTGACGTTTCTCGTTTTTATGTTTTTTTTTTGCGCTCTTCGTGACGCCGGCACGGTGATTCACGTGACATGATTAAAGCGCATACTTTCGATTGGTTCATATACGAGAAATATCAGTTGTGAATCGTGTCCTACCTCGTTTTGCCGTGCATTCGCCCTTAACCGTTCTTCCTCACCTCGCATGATTATCGAATGCGATGAACTGATTTCCCTCCATTTTGTGAGTCCGATTGCGCGAGCGGAAAAGTGCAGCCAACAAGCTCGAAATCCTGATAGGCTCAACGCTTATGGGCTAACATTATGCACGTGCTTTATGAAGAAGTAAGTGCCAAGGGAGATATCTCCCGTAGGAATCTGCCAACGGAGAAACTCTTTACAGCGAAGATGATGCAGCTCTCCAGAAGACAGGTCATCCCGCATCCATGGTTTTTGTACATATATTGACTGTGGTAACAATTATATGGACACTCTGTACAGGTTTTCATTGTCGCCGTCATGTTCCGTATAAAGTTCAAATTGATAACTTCTGTACGCGCATCGTATGCTGTACCCGCTAGTAAAAGCTCGCGAGCGCTAGCGAGGAACACGGCTGAAACAGAGATGAAACAAGCTGCCCATCTTCGTCGCACGGAGGGCGCATGCGATAACACCACTCCGCGTGCGAGGCCTGCCATCGATTGCTCTTCAACCAGAAAAGCGCCCTGTCCTTATTTCGTTGGACGAAGGAGTATGAAGGAGCGCCGGTGTAGAGGGGCTGCGTGGCTCGAGCCGCAACTCTGAACACTGACTATAAGGGCGCGGTCGCGAGCCCTGGCGCGCGCGCTATCTCGGCAGGCATAAGCAAACGCTCATACACCCTTATACGTGCTGTGATTTCACCACTTCGTGCTGCGACCAGTGATACGAAAAACTGCACGAAAACCGCTGCCTTCCCGGGAGCGACCCTATTCCCATACACCAGCGTATTGCACTTTCGTGAGATGGGATGAAAAAGAACTAGGTGCTAGCCTGTAGTTCGTTAAAACATGACGACATGTTGCTATCGCATTCACATCTTCGCCCATTCAGAGAAACTTTTGTTTTACTTCAAAATTCACAGGACAAAATTTTCTCCCCACCAACTCTTCTTCAATATACCCCCCCCTGCACGCCGCGCCGCCGCTGATCTGCTGAACGCCGCCGCCGGAGGTGGAAACACCGGCGCGCCGCCGCCGGCGATTTTAGGACCGGCGCACAGGTCTAGTCGAGAGAGAGGCGCGAGCGGACGGGAGAGTGGGGCGCAGGAAGGAGAGAGCGAACGGCGAGAGAAGGAGCGGCGAAGCGCTGCACCTACCCTCTCCTACACTCTCTCGAACCACATGCTCCGGTTGCGAGGGGCGAGGATAAGCGCGCGCGCCCGCAGCTGTTGCTATGGGAGAGGGAGTGAGAGCGGAGAGATAACACCTGCCGGTGCGCGGACACCACCGCGGACAACGCCGGATGCCTGACATAGCCCGACTAAGAAATGCATTTGCGTTTAAAATGGTTGCGCGCAAACTATACAAGGACGCAGAAGACACGGATGAGTGCCTTCCGCGTCCTTGTCTAGTTTGCGCGCAGCCATCCATCTTTCCTTGCAAGTATGAACCAAGTGGCCGAGCAGAAGGTTTTATTAGACCTCTGCTTTCACGGAACCAGTGAGCTCACTGTAGCAGTGCAGTTACATAGAATAGTTACAGTTTAGATTAAGCACAGATATGGCACGTTGTGATTATAAGACTTTATCACAAGCCTCAAGAAAACGCTCTGCTCTGTCCATGTGAAAAGGGAGAAGTAATTCGGGAGCAGCAAAAAAAAAAAAAAAAGAAAGAAAGACAGAAAGAAAGAAAAAAGGAAACAAAATCTGGAGGTTTTTAGCATTTTCTCAGATCTTCCCTTTATCTTCTGTTTAACTTCCTGCTGATGTGCTGAACTTTATGGGGAACGCTCTGCTTTACTGTTGTTGAAGTTTATGTTTAACCGAAAGCTGGTGTCCTGTTGAACTTGGTGGCGGTATCTCTATCGCTCTTTGTGTTGAGATATGGTCATACATTCAGTTATGCTTCAAGAGAACTTCCAATTGACGATCCATGCATTACTCTGACATTTATAAGCTTTTACACTGACGTTAACGGAACATTGATATATTACTTAAACTACTGCCCCAGTCGTGTGCAACCGATGTTGTATTGCCATCCCGTATGTAAGTTCTCAAAGCGCTTCCTCTTTATTGAGTTGCAAGGAATTCAGACTACAAAAAGTGCAATGTTTTATAGCATCTTTTATTCACACTCTACGAGATTCATTTCTTTCATTACGCACTTAAATCGATAGAGCCCATATATTGCACAATAATTTTCAATGACATATCATAGTCTACTTTGTTCACAGCACAAGTGCGCACATCATTGCGTTTGGTCATGCTAGCAATCATTAACTTATAGTCTACGAAGTAGCCTGAAACATACTCTATCGCTTTTAAGGTAGGTACTCACTAGCGGCAAAAACGCGAGCGACACGCCACGTGCGGCAAGCGTGCTCGCGGCAGGCGCGTGCGTTCGTGTTTCCATTCGCGTTTTACGCTACAAGACAGTGATACTTGGAGTCTCCAGTTGTATAAGACTTCAAGAATTGCTGCGGCGCCGCGTAAAACCCGAATGGGAACGGGAACGCACGCGCCTGCCGCGAGCGCGCTTGCCGCACGCGGCGTGTCGCGCGCGTTTTTGCCGCTAGTGAGTACGTACCCTTACAGATTCGCGGTTGTTAACTGCCAAATCGATACATCTTCCGCTCATCACAAAGGTCAGCACATTAACACAGGCTTCAACAGCAGACAAACAGAAGGTTCAAGGAGACTTACGCCTACACATTCTAAGAAAGTTCGAAGCCTCTCCGACTTTTTGAGTCATTCAGGCGAAAGCCTCTAATGCCTAATCAAACGTGACGATTGACCGTCGGTGTCTTCGAGATTAAGCGAGACCTGACGATACTTCGCGAGACCGGCATCGGCGTAAACATGAATTATGCAAAAAAGAAATCCTCATTCAGCTTTGTGAACGCTTTTAACAACGTATTCAGCATATATCCACCGTCATTCATAGCATACAATACACAGGCTCGCGTTCCCCACATTATTAAGGCGAAAGGCTCAGATGTCTCATCAAGCGATAAAATTGACTATTGGCGTCGGAAATCCGCGGCCTCTGCGTCAACACAAGCGATGCAAGAAAGCACCATATGCATAATTACGTCATGGTGAACCACAGCACAACATGGAGACGAGGACGATAAGAAGGGCACACGACGCCTTGTTTCTCCTTCTTATTGTCACACACGCTCCTTTCGTTCTATGTTTTATGTCACCGGCCCATTGCACGTGTTTGCCTTGCGCAAACCACGCCAAAATGTCTGGGATCATTCCAGATTATTTTAGGATCATCTGTTAGGCTTGACGGCACAAATGCGAACAGCTGAGTTTATTCTCGAACAAACGTGGCCACCAGCGATAGCGCTCTGATGTTCGATGCCGCATGTATAACTGCCGAATCCCCTTGCCGTGGATCAGATTAATCGACGGCCGACACAGTCTGTTCGCCGCTATCAGTGCACAGTGTCTATTGCTTGTAGTTTGACTTTACATTGCCCGGCCACAAGAAGGGCACAATAAAGGGTCTTATCTTCAACGCGCCGACTGCTGCCTTCTTCAACGTCACGACCCCGTGACATTATCGTCCTCCTCTCGGTGTTGCGCTGTGCTTCAACTCGCCCAAATTTTCACGTTACTAGGTTTCCGTTATTATGTGACGTCATTATTACGTCTTCATGACGTCGCATGAGGACGTGCTCGGATGATATGGTTCCTTGGCCAAAGGTAGGTCAATCACGGATGCAGTGAAAAACCGGCTTGGGTGCAGGAAGCTTGCAATGCCTCCATTCCTGGCAGTGCAAAACCATCTTAAGGGAACAAGGCTTTCGGGGGCGGTGGGGAGAATCAGTACATCGATCGAGAAGAAAAAATTACACCATCTCCCGCTAAAAGGGAACCATGTGTAGATGTGAAGCAGCGGGCGCTAACGCTTACACTGGCGGCGGCGTTGACGCTGGCGCTCATCGGAGCGTTGCGCAGGAGAGAAAACTGGGGAGGCGCAAAGCACGCAGTGATGGAGCGGTGTTTTCTACTGGAACATGCCAATCGCTGCTAATGGGCAATGAGAGACAGAAGACTCCGACTGGACACAGAGACCCGCAGTCCGCTTTTAGTTAACGCGCACGCTGCGAAAATTTTTATTGTTCAACAACGCACAGGAGAAATCTCCCACCGGCACCAGCCTGGAGGTCAAGATCCATTGCCATATATACGGGGTGGCCAGTGAACGGTTGTGCAGCGCGAGCAGTCGGTTTTGTCAACCAAGAAACTCGCTAGCAGACGCTGCCTGCGTCGGCCTCGCGAGGCGAGAGAGGGCGGGGGAGCGTAGGAGAGGAGAGAGAGGGGGGACGCGCATGCGCAGTGGGAGTGTGGGCGCCGCGGGCAGGGATGCCTAGAGGGGGAGAGCGTAGGAGAGAGGGGGGGGACGCGCATGCGCAGTGGGAGTGTGGACGCCGTGGGCTGGGATGCCTAGAGGAGAGAGGGGGGAGCGTAGAAGGAGAGAGGAGGGAAGGCGCATGCGCAGTGAGGGGTGTGGTTGCCGCGGGGAGGGATGCCTAGAGGAGAGAGAGAGGGGGGGGGGAGAGGAGGTTTTTATTTTTATTTTTTTTTGAAAGGGTTTGCGCATGCGCAGTAAGGGTGGTCACGCCGCACACCACCACCGGATTAAGCTTCGCCATAAGATGCTTCACATCTAAAAAACATGACTGACCCCTCTGTCGTAGGAATCGGTATAACACGAAAGTGAAAACTGTCTTCAGAGAAGTAGTGCTTATTTTGTACTGATTATGAGACGATTGTACTGATTATGATCATGTACAACGTCTATTGGTGTTTGGCAGCTATAGCACTGTTTGTCGTGCCACGGATGCACCGACGCTGAAGCCCAGTGGCACATCTCCATCGCGACGACTGACACCCATGACCTTGATTTAACCTTTGTGGTAGCTGCAGTTGCTAACCTATAACTGGACACAGCGTGTCATGAATCCCGCGCAATGATGACCTCAACAAGCACATCATGAACACTGCTACTTGATATATATTCCTTCGAAGTGTCGTCAGTTAAGGAGAGAAACGGCACGATGTGCGCTCCCGACTAATAGAGTAACCTACGGCTTTGCTGATGCATACACTACCACACTGCGCCTCAGCAAAACGGGAGGCAGAGGTTCCTAGCTTGAGCCGCGAACGTGCGCGGGCGTCCCACGTCCCGCAGGCCTCTGTTTCGCTCCTCCAAGGCACGACATTCGCCCGTCGACATCGTTCCCTTTCTGCGGCGCTTACTGCACTAATTTTATTATCGGCGGCGAAACGCCGTTGGTGCATGTGGAAGCTGCGCTACTCCGACAATGAGCCCTCACACGCTAACACGAAGCGAAAGGCAAATAACATAGCTGCGTCTAGGGTGACGCCGCGATGCCAGAGCGGCCCGTGTTTCTCGCTGCTATCGAGACGCTTTAACCATGGCCTCCGAGATTTCGAGCCGGCGTGCTATCTCGGACGCCATACTTTAACTGCGTCGTCGACGAATCGTTCTCTATTGTTGCTGATAAGTGTCCTTCCACGTTACTTCTCATCACCGCTCACAGACGGCGGCACCGCCCCGATCGCCAACAGAGAGCACTGTGCGAGAGAGAGAGAAAATGTGTGAGAGATATAAGGCGCGTTGGTACAGAACATTGCATCTGTCTCGATAGCCAATACAGCACCGGGCCTTATGATCACGGGCCAAGGAGTCGGATGTTAGATTCACGGCGGAGGAAGTTTTCTTTGCCGTTTTCTTTCTTTCTCATTTGGTGGCGTTCATTTTAACAACGTCATATCCGTGACGGAATTACGTCACTGAAGTTTTGGTGGACCCCGGCGTAAAACACTTTCTTGTTAAAAGCAGATGGCTTTGACCTTCGGGTCGTCTTAGGCGGATGCATAAGGGTTCCTGTAAGTGTTTACTCACGTGAATTGCGCAAGGAGGAAGCAGACCAACACCCTCTAGACTAGCTAAGGCCTCTTCACTCCTCGGTGACGTCACCACAATGCGAAGGCCACGCAGGACGCGTTCTCAGAAATGCCCATTGATGCGCGCTCGTTAGTGTACTTAGCACTCGTTGCGAATCCATTCGTTCCATGCTGTCTCCCATTTCCCGAAAGCGCCGACAAAGCAACTCTGTCGTGCTGTGGTGACGTAGGCGCTAGGACAGGAGTATATGAAGAAGCCTTAGTTAGTCTAGAGGTTCTTGACCAGACACGCACCTTGAGCACTCGCATACTTCTAACAGCGGAGATGTTTAAGGTCGAGATAAATCCCTGGAAACAGGTCGTCCGCGCTTTCTAGCGCAGCTGTAAGAGCGAAGCCTGAAGAGAAGAAGAGCTTGTGTAACGCCAAGTGGGTCAGAGCGAAGCCTTGTGTAGTAAATCCTGGCACAAAAAGGGTAGCGACGAGGGAAGCGAGGGTAGCTGGGTAGAGAGGAGGACAGAAAAGGCGAAACTATGGTGAGAGCGAAGTAAGTGATGTGGATAGGAGGACCGGCTAATAACCATACTGCAGAAGCTGAGGGTGTCGCATTCGTTCTGCAATGTTGCGCAATCGCCAACCTAAAACTGATGCCACCAGCTACGCTGTTTAGTCAGTCTTCCAAATGTTAATTGAGTTCAATCTGCTCATATTTTTTAGTTTTTAGGGGCGAAGCTCCTTAGGGCATAGGCTAGTCCGGCGTCGTCCTGCGTCGTTGTCGTCGTAGCCACCCCTGTGCGATGACGATGACGCTGCCATCACGGTACAGCACATGGAATGTACCCACTATGCGTCATAACGATGACGCTGATGACGATGATGACGCTAATGACGATGACGATAGCGATGCCATACAACACATGGCATCGCGATATGGTCTCACATGCATATTGTTTGACCACATGCAACCAACCACCATCCGAGGAACCTGCATCGATCTCGTCTTTGCAAACTTTCGAATATGACCCATCCAGGAACCGCTCTCCCTCCATTTCACCTACCATAAAGCCGTTATAATGAAGGGGGAACGGAAGCCACGGCTTCTGTAAACGGTAACCACGACCAACGAAGAAACGAAAACAAAACGGAAAATCACGGCTCACGAATATATACACACAGTGTTTGTCTCGTCTTTGATGATGTTCTGGGCGAATTTCACGGAAGATTCACGGTTTAACGATGAACCTCCGGAGCTTCGCCCACTCATTATCATTCACTCCGTGGATATGCTATGATTTTTTTCACTTGCTCGAAGTCTGCAAAGACGTAGAGGACGAAGAACATGCGCAACTGGTGCGCTGTCTTCTTCATCTTGTGTTTTTTTTATTTGTCTTGGTCTTGATCCTCACACGACCATGAATCTTAAACTTTTGAAGCGCTCGCCTTGTAAAGAAAACAAAATTGGAACAGAGGACACAGGTCGTACGCTCAGAGGTAGATATTCGGAAGGTATCTACCTGTTTGGGCAAAACTGAACCAAGGAGACGGACAACTTCAAGAATAAATTTATTTTACACCCTGATTCTACGTAGCCCGAGAGGCTCTTCCTTCTTCGGTGAAAAGTCAGGAGGCATAGCAGAGCATATAAGCATGTTTTGCTCTCTGGTGGGTTCTTCAACACTTTTCGTAAACCTTGAGAATAAGCGCCGGCAAGTGTTCCTGTCTAACGACTAATGTTACCCACACTCTACTCAATGCGCCAGTATTCTGAAAGGAGCAGCGCCAGCGGCTGCTTTCTTTTCTTAAGAAAACAGCTATCGGGACTAATCTGGAGATCAAAAGAGTCGCAGTGTCCTTTCACAGCACTGCGTTCTCTATATAAATGGCGAAGGCCATTCCTGTATTGCCGAGTTCTTCCTAAGAAGATATCAGGTCATACCAGCATACGGTGCCGGGCATTCCAAATAAGCAATCATGTGCGTAATATGCAGCGTTATAGCGTACCAATAAAGTCGAAGAGTGCGGTGTTTCGGACCATGGATCAGGCCTCTGACAATAGAGGAAAGCTTGTTAGCGACGTTTAGCCCAGTGCCTACGTTCGAATCGTCAGTGAGAATCTTGGATGCTGCCTGTGCACTCAGAAGGGCCGCGCTCGACCACGCTCACGACGATGTGGTGCGCTTTGAAGACGCGGACTGAGAAGAGACAGGACACACAGCGCAACTTTCAACTTGTTGAAAACAAACAAGTTGAAAGTTACCCTCTGTGTGTCTTGTCTCTTCCCCTGTCCCGCGTCTTCAAAGCGCACCGACATCGTCGACATGCAGAACCAACTAGCCCAATTAAGTTCGCTTTACACGCTCACTAGCCTTTCACCAAGGTCGGTAGTGCCATTTCTAGAAACCGGTACTGGGCTACATTAAAATATGCCATGTGTAGTGGCATTGTCACATATACCATGAGCCGTTTTCGTTCCTCAGATACTTGGCAAACTGGAAAGTGGCACTAAAATTTGCTCCCCTTCTTCCACAAATGACTCCCGCCCAACAAGGGCTTTCAGTCATCTTGTGAACAAGAGAAGAGTCGATGCCGCAAGCCTGAGGCACATATTCATTCCGAAGGATGCGCCAAGGTCCGGGTAGCGATAATGAAAATATAAGGAAATAAAACATATCAGTTCCTACCCAAGAGCGTAAAAAAAGTGAAACAAAATTTGAAACTATAGTAAAATTAGGTATCAGGAATACGTAAACTAATTTCTGAAATCAAGGAATCGAAACAAGTTTAGATCATTGCAGTAGAAAGGAACATACACAGTAAAGTTCTGTATGATGATGATGATCATCATCATCCTCACTTATTTACCCTAATAGGCCCTTTTCAGGGTATTACATAAGGGGAGGGGGGACCAAAGCATCAATAACAGCATGGTGATTATAATACAATGACAAAAGAGAACCTCTTGTATGACATCGCTAAAAATTCCAGTCAAAGTGCCCAAATGTGGAGGACCTCGAAGAAAGTAAATTTCAAACACATAAATGTAATTTTTGTAGGCTTAAAAGACATTCACTGCACGTGTACTTTCTTTTGTACAGGGTGTCAACAAAAAAAAAAAGAGTAGAAAATTGAAGGACACTTTGTAAAATTCCCTATGTTCGTGCGGCGAACGCCTGTGCCCATTGATACGGGGATCGGTCAGAATGGAAATCGATGCGCGCCTCTCCCTTCTTGTATGATTGGACACGCTGGGCACAGCGACGCTACGCAAGCATAGCACGAGCGCTGTAGAGTCCGACGCGAGGCTCGACCGACGCGACCGGTGTCAGTTGGCGCGCCTCGGCGGCCACCTGGCACCCTGGCAGGGCACGGACGGAGGGACAGACGAATGGACGGACGTGAGCATGAGGCATTAAAGGCTTTCGCCTTAAACGGCTCCTATACTCCGTTTCACAAGCTGTTGGCAGTGCAGCCAAAGGTAGAGCTCTTTCGTCCAATCAGGGCTATGTGAGCACAGCAAATAGTCCCTCAACTATCTTAGCAATCCAGCACTATTTTGCACACTACAAACGCATAAAGTGACAGTTTGGTTAGGATTGATGTTTTAAAGCATCCAAAATGTTTTAATAATTCGTGAAATTAATAGAAAAAGCCCGCAGATCTCCCACGCACTGTGGGAATCGATGCAATGCGAAGCAGCCAGGAAGGAGCAAATCATGCTTTACATAATTTGCATGTCATGTTTTACATGTTACGACCTGTCATTTGTGTTCGTCATACAGTCACGTCGCGATATACCAATATTGGTGTATGTCAAGCTAGCGAACTGGACGCAAGCGCACCATGAGCGTGGCATGTAAATGGCATTGTAGATGACATGCATGCCAAGATTTTCATGTTACCACCTGCCACTTATGTTCGTTATACAGTCATGCCACTCAATACCAAATTTGCTGTATATCGAAGCTAACGAAACGGCCGCGAGCGCGCCATGAGCGTGGCATGCAAGTCATGTCGCACATGACAAGTCATGATTTCCATATTACCACTTGTCATTTATGTTCGTCATACAGTCATGTCACTCAAACCCAAATTTGGTGTATGTCAAGCTAACGAAACGGCCGCGAGCGCGCCATGAGCGTGGCATGTAAACCATACTTTTCATGACAAGTTAGTCATGATTTTCATGATATGACCAGCCATTTATGTTCTTCATACAGTCATGTTATGCCATACCAAATTTGGTATAAATCCAATTAACGATACGGCCAGGAGAGCACAAAGTCGTAGGCGGCTAGATAGCTAGATAGATACGATACGCTCAAAGTCACCGAAGTTCGCTAAGAAATGCTTCGCATTTAAAAGCCTGCATGGACGCGCCTGAGTGGAGCCCTGTTGTGAGGTGGTGATGTGCCGCTTTTCGGCAACATGGCGTTGCCCGAGTTCGTCGTGTGTCTTCAACGCGTCCCACAAACAGCCACCGGTGAGCCATCCATCGAGTGTGCGCGATTTTCCCTAGCTCGCGAAGCAGATAGGTTTAAATGCTAGCGCTTCGCGTCGAGTGCGGGGAGGGTGCAAGCGTGGATTCACTCACCAAGAGGATGGAAAAACCTACCCAGGTGAGTGAGCGAACGCTCTATCGGTAGAAAGCGCTGGCGGTGGAACGCGGGCAGAGTCCTACCACCGAAAAAAGCGTTTTATTGGAAAGGCCGTGATCGGGCGAACAAGCTGGACGATTTTGACCCAGAGTGTCTTTCGATGGGTGGTGTACGTCTTTTTTGAGAGAGGTGAAACTCCAACTATCACCAAGGTGTTGCAGCGTTTCGAAAAGCACGAGACGCTACCGACCATGTCCACTACGACGATGCAGAGGATGCTGAAGCAGCTCGGCTTCACATACAAGGAACGCTCTCGGAACGCATTTCTCATAGAAGCGACGCACATTGTGCAATGTCACCGCCGGTTTCTGCGGAGCTGCGATGCCAGATTCAAGTTGTGATGAGGACGATGAGATGTGAACCCTTCTAACGGTCTCATGGAAATTATTACGTGGTGCGTACAGGACGGGATCATTCAGTAATGTTGCAGTGAGAGTAGGAAACATAAAAAAACATGTTTTATTATGTCGGAAAATAAAGCTTCGGATTGATTGATTCAATGCTTCGTTCGTTAATTGACTCAATGATTCACTAAATCGATTGACTAAACGATTAAAGTAAATATTTTTATACCCGTGGCGTAAACCTTTAAAAAAGCTCTGATGTGACGAAAACTCATAGGAACAGGTGACAAAGTAATTAGACAAAACCAGGCCAGTTCCTTTGGAACGGAAGTAGGCCCGTCCAAAAAATAAACGAAACAGATCAATATATTTAGATCAAGATGATGCCAAGCATCACCTTCTACAAAATTAAAAAGTTAATTTGTATAGTACACATTTTTCCACACAGACGGAGCCACTTCGCGGAGGAACACCATTATGTAGTGCGCTCTGTCATGATTGGCTGAGGGCGTCCGTCCCTTGCACAGTACTGCCAACAGCATGTGAAACGGAGTATAAACCACCAACAGACGATCGCGTGCTGCTGTCTGTGCCTTTCCTCTACGACAACAGCCGTCATGATTACGAGTGAAAAACAGCGCAAAAGACGGGACAAGAAAGAACACGGGACCACGGCGCCGTGGTCCCGTGTTCTTTCTTGTCCCGTCTTTTAGCGCTGTTTTTCACTCGTAATCATGAACCAACCAGCCCAAATGCGTACCCTTACAGCCGTCATGACATCACCTGTGTGATTAGGTGACGTTGCGAGCAACAGACGCTGTCAGTGGGCGCACAAGTAGGGTTGCCACCTTTTCTAGAACAAAAAACCAGCCGTTCGACAAGGGGGGGGGGGGGGGGGGGGATGGGTTTAACAGGAGATTTAAAAAAAGTCACAGTTTCGCCACAAGGCGAAGCAATGAATGCGATAGCAACAAATTGGAATGTCAATCGACGCATGGCAAGCAGGTCGAAACGTGCAGCGCGCTGCTGACGCAGACATGACGCACGAAAATAACACGCACAGGACGAGAGAGAACTAAGAACGTTCACAGCTCGATACTTAACGCGCTGCTCAAACAAGAACGACGCACGAAACGTATTCACAGGTACAGACGAGCGCGAACTAACAAGTGTCACAGTTGTTACTTCGCTGTGTTTGGAAAGCGTGTTCTTTTCGCAAACGGGGGGACTGCCGCGAGCGAAGTGACCTTCGTGCGCTCGGTAACCACAACGAATCGTTCCGGTGAAAGCCCAAGACGTACTATTCTCCCCCACCACGAGATAAGCGCGCGCGCGCACGGGCGTCTACCCCCCACGGGACAAAATACGCGCGGTAGATGAGCGTCTGAGAGCGCGCGTCGCAACGAGCGGGGCGCTGAGCTTCACGAATACAATGTGAAGCGAGCGCATCCACTTACAATAACGTTTGCGCTTTCCTCTATAATCGAACGTTTGAATCTCTCCATCGGTAGTTTGACTGCCAAGCCGATCAACATTGGCGACCCCGGCACCTCGCCGTACTGTCGCGGTTTCTCTTTAACCTCGCGATGAGGTCACTAGCTCCGATTCGTTGCAACAGCGAGTGTCTGTGGTTTTGATTGAGTTTACTGGAAACGCGAACGGGCTTCAGTTCTTAAGCATTTTTTTAAAGTGTTTTTGACAACCACATGTGTTAGATGCACAGCCCTCGTGTGCGAAAACAATGTTTATCCTTTGACTTCGCCCATTCCAAAAAAGTAAAAATAGCGATTGCTTCTGCGTGCTTGGATGCGGTGATAAAAAAAATCGTGTTTGCAGAGTATGAAGGCGAGCGTCGATCTGCCATATCTGATGGATTCCACAGCGTGGTGATTTCGACTGCAGTAGAAGCATTGTTAAAGATGGTGAAAGGCAAGGCAGAGAGCTGCTCTTTAGAGTGTCAAGAAAAATGTGGTTGTTTTCTCTCATATAGGAATCGGTATGACTGACGAAATTGAAACAAGTGTCATCAGAGGAGTGGTTGAGTTTTTATTGCACACTGATATATAATGTCTATTGGTGTTTAGTGGCTACAGCACCATTAGACGTTGACGCACCGATGTTGTCGCCTGGTGACACTTCGCCATCGCGACAAGCAACGACTCGTGACCGGGATATATTTTCCGGAGACACTGCATTGCACGCAACGCAGCATCGTGCAAATCGCACATGAACAACAGGCGTTCTCAAACCGTACAAATGAAACCGAACGGGTTTTCACTGGATTGTTTATGAACTACGGTCTGCTGCAGCGAAGCGTTCATGGTTCAAGAGTTGGCGACCGTTTTGTGCGTTTCCATGGCATGCGGCGTCGTGTTGGCGAGCAGCGTCCTGCTGGTGGGTCGCTTCGGCGAAGGTACGATCATATCGGTCCAGGGGTGCTATCGCGGAACGATTCCTTTTAAAGACGATAATATTTCTTGGGATACTTCAACGCAAAAGTTTTAGTCTGGCTGTCTGTCTGTCTGTCCGTAACCTGATTCAGCTACTCGGCCAAAGTTTAACCACTTTCTGAACGCCCAGCCATCTTGAACTGGTGTTCGCGTTCATACTTTTGAACATATTCGATCAAAAAGCAAATACTACGCATACCTGAGGCGCAACATTAATATCTAAGTGTCAGGTCGTGTGTTCTTTGATTGGAAAAATACATAGGTACGCAATTCTAAAGACCCTATTGTTTTTTAGGCTGCGCTGAAAATGCTACGCTGTGCACGAACTGCGACGCTTTGCGCGAAAAAGCTCTGTGCCGACGATAAGGTATTGCCGCTGGCAGTGGCCCTTGGTCACGGTGTAATGCCCTTGGTTCAGCACAAGCTCATGTTTTTCAATGGCGTCCATATCTTTCGCGCAGCGCCTCCTCTATTTTATCAATGCCAGCCAGATGCGGCCAATTCAAAGTAGAGAAGGCGCTGTCTGAGGCAAGGCAAAACATAGTAGTACGGCCGGCACAAGACTATCGTTTTTCGACAACATTTGCAGCAAAGCACGCAGATACGCGGCCAATTTTTTCTATTCCAATTCTTTTCCGCGTGACGTCGATGCTTACGTCAGCAGTGGGCGGGAACGCGCGACGCCGGCTCCCGTTGTGTGTAAACGTCATTCTGACGTCATGCTTTTTTACGGCTGCTTGATGGACAGACGCTTCGACCAATCACAGACGGCTAATGGTGGCGAAAAGAATAGAAAAAGGAATATAATCGTTCCGCGATAGCACCCCTGCTTCGCTGTGTGTATGGCTGCCAGTTGGGTTGCGATGCGCACAACATCGGAAACGCGATAGGTAGAGTTCTCAGCTTGAGCTGCGAAAGCGCGAACGCCTCCCGTTCTCCCCTGGCGTGTCACTCGCTGCACCAAACTCATTTGCGTGACAGTCGCCGGCCGACGCCGTTTTTTCGGCGGCGCTTAATAGTAACGTTGCTTAATGCCGCAGTTCTCGTAGTCGGTGCCCTGGAACTCGTATTAGTAGACGGCGGAGAAAATACGGTTGGTGGGTATGGAAGCTGCACACGCTAGTACAACGCGAAAGACAAAGCACGTAACTGCGTCGTCACCCAGTCAAAAGCCGGCAGATCCCACGGATTGTGGGAATTGATGTAATGCGAAGCAGCCAACAAGGAGAAAGCCATGCTGTACATAAAATTGAAGGACACTTTGCGCATTCCAAAGTGTGTGCGGCGAAAGCTCTTGGCCATTCAACTGCCTATGCAATGTCTTTTTTTTTTTACACTCTTAGTTGGATGGCACACAAACGGAATGTGTGCGTGTTTCTTTTTTTTTTTTTAACCGCGAATTGCCGCGAGACTAATCTGCCTCCGTTTCGCATGCGTTCGTTTTCTCGCGCTTTGCGCATCGTGCAGACGCCATCCGCGTCCCAGCACTTAAATTGAAGGACACTTTGTAAATTCCAAAGTGTGTTTCGCGAAGGCCTGTGCCCATTGAGACGGGGTCGGTCAGAATGAAACGCCATGCGCGCGTCTCCCTCTTTGCATATTTGGACACGCTGGGCACAGCGACGCTACGATAGTAAAGCGCGAGCGCTGTAGAGTCCGACGCGACCGGCGTCCGTTTGCGCACCCCGGCGGCCACCTGGCACCGTGCCAGGGCATGCCGGAAGGACGGCCGGACGGACGGACGTGAGCATGAGACATTAAAGCCTTTCGCCCAAATATGCATGTCATAATTTACATGTTAGGACATGTCATTTATCTTCGTCGTACAGTCACCTCGCGCAATACCAATTTTGGTGTATATCAAGCTAGCGAACTGGACGCAAGCGCACCATAAGCGTGGCATGTAAGTGGCATTGTAGATGACATGCATGCCACTTAAGGCGAAAGCCTTTAATGTCTCATGCTCACGTCCGTCCGGTGTCCGTCCGTCGTCCGGTGCCCGTTCATCTGTCCGTCCGTCCGTCCGTCCGTCCGTCCGTCCGTCCGTCCGTCCGTCTGTCCGTCCGTCTGTCCATCAGTGGAATGGCCACACGCTTTCGCCGAACACACTTTGGAATGTACAAAGTGTCCTTCAATTTTTTTTCATGTTACCACCTGCCACTTATGTTCGTTATACAGTCTCGTCCCGCAATACCAATTTTGGTGTATATGAAGCTAGCGAAACGTCCACGAACGTGCCATGATCGCGGCATGCAAGTCATGCTGCACATGATATGTCATGATTTCCATATTCAGGCGAAAGCCTTTAATGTCTCATGCTCACGTCCGTCCGGTGTCCGTCCGGCGTCCGTCCGTTCGTCCATCCGGTGTCCGTCCGTCCGTCCGTCCGTCCGTCTGTCCATCCGTCTGTCCGTCCGTCCGTCCGTCCGCCCGTCCGTATGTACGTCCGTCCGTCTGTCCGTCCGTCCATCCGTCCGTCCGTCCGTCCGTCCGTCCGTCCGTCCGTCCGGTGTCCGTCCGTCTGTTCGTCTGTCCGTCCGTCTGTCCGTCAGTGGAATGGCCACACGCTTTCGCCGAACACACTTTGGAATCTACAAAGTGTCCTTCAATTTTTTACCACTTCTCATTTATGCTCGCCATACAGTCACGTCACTCAATACCAAATTTGGCGTATATCAAGCTAGCGAAACGGCCGCAAGCGTGCCGTGAGCGTGGCATGCAAGTCATGTTGCACATGACATGTCATGATTTCCGTATTACCATTTGTCATTTAGGTTCGTCATACAGTCACGTCACGCAATGCAAAATTGGTGTACATCAGCGAGCGAAACGGCCGCGAGAGTGCCATTAGCGTGGCATGCAAAACATGTTGACATGACATGCACGTCATGATTTTCATATTACCACCTGTAATTTATGTTGGTCATGCAGAAATGTCTCATCGTACCAATTTTGGAATATATCAACCTGTCCCTCCTTCCCGCGTCCCGCGTCCTGCATCCCCACAGCGCATGCGCGTCCCCTCCCACTCTCTCCTCTCCTACGCTCACCCCCTTTCTCTACTCCAGGAATCCACTACTCTACGGAGCGGCGCCCGCGTCCCACATCCCTATAGCGCATGCGCGTCCTCTGCCCCCTCTCTCCTCTCCTACGCTCACCCCCTTTCTCTCCTCTAGGAATCCTCTACTCTACGGAGCGGCTCCCGCGTCCCACACCCCCACAGCGCATGCGCGTCCCCTCCCCCTCTCTCTCTCCTCTCCTACGCTCACCCCCTTCTCTACTCTAGGAATCCTCTACTCTACGGAGCGGCGCCCGCGTCCCACATCCCCACAGCGCATGCGCGTCCCCTCTCTCTCCTTTCCTACGGTTCCCCCCGTCCTCTCCTTTAGGAATCTTCTACGGACCCTATTGCAAAACCCAGCGCCGCTGGGTACCAGCGTCCAGTGCCATGCCGGATTATGGGCCCAGTATCACGCTGGATACTGGGACGCTGGAGCGGCATTTTACCTGGGAGGCGCTGGTACTCCCGCGCAATGCGGCTCTACAGCGTTGAAATAGCGGTGCCTATGTGCCATAAATAAATATATTAGTGCAAGAAGTGATATAGAACGCATTAACGCAATAAAAAAAAAAAAGAAAAAAAGCTATAGAGAAAAAAAAAAAAGTCTCCGTCAGGAGGATTCGAACTTGCCACCTACCGATCGCGAACACAGTGTTCTACCCACTACGCCATGGCGGAACATGCTGAACTGTGCGTAAAACAACTATTTAACCAACAAACACACGGTTCGGCATCATGTTTACATGTCGCACAGTCACGATAGACGCCATCTTCCTTTCCAAATAACAACTGCGTCTTTATTAGACACAAACGAACGCCGGCCGGTACCGAATGACATGCCGATAATGGCAAGAGCGCTAAGTTTCTTTAAGAATTCACATGTTAACTACGAAAATATGAAATACACGTAGAGCAGGCACTGTTTGCTGGCTGTTACTGCCGATTTTTTTAATAGCCGTTTCTCGCTCTTGCTACTGGTCAACATTGACAGAGGTTTTATGATGACTAGTTGGATAAATAGTTGCGTACATGATTGAGTATTGAGTAGTGTTATCGCGCAAGCGACGATACGCCAGTACAGCGGGCGTGCCAGTGTACAGATTTGCAGTTCTATCGATACCTATAACTAAGAAACCGCCCAACTAAATAAAAAATACAATTCGGTAAAGGAGTATGTCACTATGCTAGTTCACTAAGGCGTACCAAATTACCAACGGAAAACTATGCGTTCTTACATAAGAGTCACGAGAAGTACCGGCTAGCGCGGCCGGCAACTTTCGGTGACAGCTTGTGCGCGTTGCTGAAAGCGCGTCGCTTCGATGGTCATCGCTCCCTTGTGCGGACACCGTACACAAGGAAAAATGGTTCATTTAGGTTACCGAATGTCCAAACTGTACTTTACAGTCATCCTTACGCTTTAGAATTGCGTGTACTTAAAGCGCGAAGCGCCGGTAACATGTAGACGGACACGGCCGGCACACTAGGCCTAACGCTCGCTGGGAGTCTCGCTGGGTAGGACCGGTCTCGGCGCAGCGCAGTTGCGATGGTTGAAGTTTCTGCATTCAAGCTTCGGGACCTTTCTAATGGTTAACTAAAGTTCAGCGGAAGTAAGTGGAAGGGCAAACAGTGCCAGAGATGCGTTTCCGGTGTGGTGATATCGAACGGCGGCTGTTTTTCTGGCCTCCGTTGGGTGGCGTTGCGAAGCCAGAGCTGAATTGCTTCTCGCCAACTGTGCGGCGATGTAACGATTTGCTGTTTCTGGTAGGACCGGCGCCTCCAGACTTATAAACACTGCAAAATGGAATCATTACAACAACCAATCCCTGATGCCAGACTGGTATATGTGCGGCGCATGCACAAAACGTGCATTCATCGCTGCTACGTGCTCCGCAATCGAATTAACGCCGCTATTGAATCTGCGTGAATAAAAGAAAAAAATCAAGCTAAAAAGCAAAATAATCAGCGTTGGCTCCTTTGTGTTATTAACGCATTTTTTTCTGCATTCCAAATGGAAAAATAAAAATGACGGTGATTTCGCATATATATAACATAATGTCTTGCGCTTATCATTCATTCTCTTTCTCTGCCAAGCTAGAAGTTGTGAAAATGTTTGGGACCTGTTAGCAGGCCCCCTGGCCAAGGGAGGGGGGCTAGGGGGCCCGGGCCTCCCCTCGAAATTCGGATGGAAGGGGGTGTTTACCGAGGAAAAATAATAAAAATCGATGTTTTTCAACGCTTTGAACAAGTGCCCCCCCCCCCCCCCCGAAAACATTGTTTGGCTACGGGCCTGCCTGTTAGGGTAGCATCCATTGGTAACATCGCATCAAACATTCTATATTCAAACATACCGAAACATTCCGCCGCATACACTACAGTAACTTGCATGCCGCACTGGAAGAAACAGTGCAGGCTCCAGTGTGCACCAGCGCACTCCCAGTGAAAATTCCAGCGTTTCCAGCGCTTCCCAGTACGCGCCAGCGTCACAGCGGCCAAGCCAGCGCCCCTACCAGTGCGACCCAGCTCTTTCCCAGTGCGCTCACCGAAGTGCCAGTGAATCCCAGCGTGTGCCAGTGTTCCCAGTGCGATCCAGCGCCAAAAAACGTACTGGTATCACGCTGGGGGCGCTGGTTTTTGCAATAGGGGGAGCTGCGCGCACGACAGGTGGTGCGAGAACTGCATACTCCGCTGGGGGCGCCACGGTAGTTCCGCGGTATGAAAATGTGCAGTGCCGCGATGAGCGCCCGGGCCGCTGCCGCGAAACGAGAGCAGCGACATTTCTCCCGCTCAAGCTAACCATCTCCCCGCTGCTTCGCATCCACACATGGTTCCCTTTAGCGGGAGATGGGGAAGTTTTTTTTTTCATGACAGCTTATTCATGATATTCATGATATGACCAGTCATTCATGTTCGCCATACAATCATGTTATGCCATACCAATTTTGGTATAAATCCCATGAACGATACGGCCAGGACTAGAGTAGGCGGATAGATAGATAGATAGATAGATAGATAGATAGATAGATAGATAGATAGATAGATAGATAGATAGATACGCTCAAGGTCGCCGAAGTTCGCTAAGAAATGCTTCGCATTTAATAGCACGTGGCCTCCGAGGTGAGCTCCAGAAACTTTGTCGGAGCTGATTGCAGAGGCCACGCTTCGCTGTGCTGAGTAGGGCCAAACCCACCTAGGTGGCGTTAGTAGGGCGCCCTGATGCCGTTCGAATGCTGGCATCGAGGTGCTGTACCGTAGTGCTGAAACAGGTTACCTAAGCGTTCTCTGTCGGTGCTCGGTCAGTGTCATAATACGGCCGCCTGGATCATCCGCGCGCGGCGCAGCTGGCGCCGATCCAGGCGACCGTGGTCATAATGCAGTACTTCTCTTCCCCGCTCGTAGGGGGCGGCACCGCCCCGACAAACCAAGAGCGCAGGTACAGAGAGAAGGAGTGTGAGGGATATAAGGCCTGTCTAAAGACCGCTTCCCGTTTGCGCCGGTAGAGCGTTAGGTTAAGCGCCCGGTATTTATCGCTGTGGACCGAGAGGTCGCGGGTTCGATTTCCGGGTTTCCCGAGTTTCCGAAAGTTTTACTTCTGATTTATGTCTTTGTATTCTGTTCGTGTAAATTTTAACAACGTGATATCCGTGGCGGCAGTATGTCATTGAAGTCTTGGTGGAGCCCGGCGTAAAACACTTCCGTGTTAAAAAAGAACAAGTCTTATGTTTCAGCGCAAGGAGACACGAATGCGAGAGATAATTAAGACACGAGGACACAGCGCTACTAACAACTGAGGTTTATTGCACATGGTAACAGCAGAAATACAGATGCACAAGAAAGAGGCAAAGGGTGTCAAGATCACCTTCGCATCAACACCTTGCTCAACGGCCACAACGCCACCGCTACCGCGACAAGAATGCTATCTCTTTTTGAGACAACGAAACAGATGGGCAGCTTACACAACCTTTGGTTTTGTTAATTTCGAAAGCCTCTACAATCTCCCTCGTCATCTGGTCTGAACTTCTCGCAATCACTTTGGTTTCGTTAAAAATGGGTGTACAGCCACAGCGCATGTAGTTTGCGGCCAAATGACCACTCATTGCCAGTTTAGTTACATTGTTAGAATGTTCTCCTAAGCGTTCATTCAGTAATCTGCCCGTTTGCCCAACGTACAAGTATTCTTTCCCACATGACAAGGTGATACATTAAACAACACCTTCTGCGCATGGCACAAACTGATCGCGATGTTTCTTAGTGCAGTTATAACGTTTCTGCGTCGGATTATTTAAACGTGCGCACAACTCAGAAAGTTTTTATGGGGCGGAAAAAATTACACCATCTCCCGCTAAAGGGAACCATGTGTAGATGTGAAGCAGCGGGCGCTAACGCTTACACTGGCGGCGGCGTTGACGCTGGCGCTTATCGCAGCGTTGCGCAGGAGAGAAAACTGGGGAGGCGCAAAGCACGCAGTGATGGAGCGGTGTTTCCTACTGGAACATGCCAATCGCTGCTAATGGTCAATGAGAGACAGAAGACTCCGACTGGACACAGAGACCCGCAGTCCGCTTTTAGTTAACGCGCACGCTGCGAATTCTCATTGTTCAACAACGCATAGGAGAAATCTCCCACCGGCACCAACTTGCAGGTCCAGATCCACTGCCATATATGCGGGGTGGCCAGTGAACGGTTGTGCAGCGCGAGCAGTCGGTTTTTTCAACCAAGAAACTCGCTAGCAGATGCTGCCTGCGTCGGCGTCGCGAGGCGAGAGAGGGGGGAGCGTAGGAGAAGAGAGAGGGGGGGACGCGCAGGCGCAGTGGGAGTGTGGACGCCGCGGGCAGGGAGGCCTAGAGGGGAGAGGGGGGGAGCGTAGGAGAGGAGAGAGAGGGCGGACGCGCATGCGCAGTGGGAGTGTGGTCACCGCGGGCAGGGATGCCTAGAGGAGAGAGGGGGGTGGGGAGAGAGGAGGGGAGGCACATGCGCAGTGAGGGTGTGATTGCCGCGGGGAGGGATGCCTAGAGGAGAAAGGGGGAGAAAAGGTTTCTTTATTTTAATTTTTTTAAAGGGTTTGCGCATGCCCAGTAAGGGTGGTCACGCGGCACACCACCACCACCCAATTAAGCTTCGCCATAAGATGCTTCCCATCTAAAATAACGTCCACACCAACTCTTTTGCCAATCATCTTTAGATTGTGGCTCAGGTTATGCAGGTAAGGCACCACAACCACTTTGTTTCTGCGAGTCTGCGAAGCGGCCTGCGGCCTCACGACTTCCAGTAGTGCATTTCTTTAACAAGCTGCTAGCCACCGCCGTGAGCAGCTGCATGGGAGTAGCCAGCTGCGCAGAGGCGCGAAACTTGATTGCCACAACTTTCCTGCGTGAGATGCCCACACGTTTTTAGGAGAGTATTTCTAAAACACAGATTGATGATGCCCCGTTTGACTAATTTAGAATGCGCAGATGCGTGCGGTAGGAGGGGCTTCTTTCCTCGGGGGCTCGTAGCACCAACGCGTGTGACTGCCAAAAATATGAAGGATGAGGTCGAAGAATCTAATACATCCACTGACACACGTAATGATTAAAGGTTCGAAGCATTCGCGAAAGACCGAGCGAATGGTCGATGTAGCAAGCGCCAAGGATTCACTCTCACACTGTAAAAACACCAAGTAGTCATCGAGGTATCGAAATACCTTAGCAACCATCGTTGCTTCCAAGCGAGTTCGCAGAACGCTGTCTTAATGCGCGAGAAAAAAAGATCACTGAAAAAGGGGGTGCGAGACAGGAACCAATACAAACGCCTTCTTCTCTGTAAAAACGTTGAGTCACCACAAGCGGCGAACGTGGAAGACAAATAAAACTTTAAAGGTTCTAAAAACTTGTTAGCGGATAGACCGACTTCGTTCTGGTAGCTCACAGTGCCGTGGTTGTCAATAGCGTCTTCCACACACATAAAAAAGTTCCTTATGAGCTAACAGATATAATAGAATAAAACAGATCTTTAATGTCCTTCACTCTGGACATTAAAGATCTGCTTTATTCTTTACCTCATAAGGAACTTCTCATATGGAACTGGTTGTTTTGCTCGCCAGATGACGCGAAAAGAGGCTGCGGTTGCTCCCGCTTGAACGCGCTGCAAGCTGCCGCCGGCCGGGCGCGAAGGCCTACGCGCTCGCGTGTTCGCTTTCATAAAAATTGATAGTGCACACCTGCAAGCTCTCCCCAATTGGGCTATGCTCTGGGCCCAACTGTCGCCGATGTTAACGCGACAGCGTTAAAAGAGCTCGTTCCGCAGAAATTCCGGCATCAGTGTCAGCGGCGGCGTCGTTGGTTGTGAGCGAAATATCATGACCTTGTCCGCGACCGAAAAATCGAGAAAGATGGAAATTAAAGAAACAATGAAAGCTTCCCGGTGCGAATGAGCATCGAACCTAGGCCGTCTGGGTGGCAAGCAAGTGTTCTACCGAACAGCCACAGTTCTGCTTGGGATTACATATAAAATAACTTCCTCTGCTTGGAAATGCAGTGAAAATAACTTTCATGCTTTACAAACACACGCGTCCTGTATACAGGTGTCACAATACAACATGTAATTTTGCAGTAATATTGCGTGGTACAAGCGTATATTGCCATCGGGCCTCAGAAGATGTGAATATCATAACGACATTGTGGTTCAAAGCCGTCCAGCCATTAAAAAAGGCACACACGGTACTGCGCGTATTCCCTAACGCCTCACTTCGACGAGTAATGCGGTACTCCACTTTAGAGCATTGGAACAAACCTGAACGCGGCACAAGCGGCTGCACAAATGGGACCCAGAAATGAAGTTTCGTATGCCTCACAAGCTAAAGCGAAGCATCACATGCATGATTCACGGCATTCGTCTCGGTGTGGCATACACGAGACGTTATGCCCACTTGATCGGCTGCAGTGACACAGGTCCCGATTGTAGCCACTGTCAGTTACCCGAAACACTCGAACATATATTTTGCACCTGTCCGGCGTACGCAAGAGAACGCCAGAAAATGATCTCTTCGATTGGAGGACATCTTGGTAGAGCATTAACCGACGAGGTAGTGTTAGGTCATTGGCCTGACGTCAGCAGCGCAAATGTGGTTATAGGAGACATCGTAGCATTCTTACAAGCAACTGGACTGGATGCACGTCTTTAAATTTGCCCCAGCGTAACAAGACTATATTCTCATCTCCCTGTCTTACCATCGTCATTCATCACTCTTTCGATCCCCTGTCCGCCCTCCTCAGTGTAGAGTAGCAGGCCAGAGCAAACTGTAGCTCAGGCCGACCTCTCTGCCTCTCTGAAAATAAATTCTCTCTCTATCTCTCCCCTTAAGACCACGTAGTGGGAGTGCATAGAAAGTTCGAAAACATTTCTCGCATTTCCCGCGCATAATTGCTCGTGGTTTAAAGCATGCTACCCATTACATAGTCAGCATTAGGCGATAAAAGTACGCACTAGGGACAGGATATCGCTATCGCGTTCAACTCTTATAGGCGAAGCTTAAGGGTCCAACATGATATTTTCGATAATGTACGGAAGGTCCGAATTTCTTCATTCCCAAAGGATGACTAAAAAAAACCGGCAGATCCCACGCACTGTGGGAATCGATGTAACGCGAAGCAGACAGCAAGAGGCAAATCATGCTGTACATAATATGCATGCCATCATTTTCATGTTAGTATATCAACTTAGCGAACTGGCCGCAAGCGCACAATGAGCGTGGCATGTAAATAGCATTGTAGATGACATGCATGCCAAGATTTTCATGTTACCACCTTACACTTAAGTTCCCTTAATTTTTTACCTCGAATCGCAGCGAGACGCGAGACCAATCTGACTGCGTTTCGCGTGCGTTCGTATTCTCGCACTTTGCGCATCGTGCAGACGCCATCCGCGTTCCAGCTTTTAAATTGACGGACACTTTGTCTATTCCAAAGCGTGTTCCTCGAACGCCTGTGCCCACTGAGACGGGGGTCGGTCAGAATGGAACGTGATGCGTGCGTCTCCCTCCCTGCATGATTAGAGACGCTGGGAACAGCGATGCTACGTAAGCAAAGCGCGAGCGCTGTAGAGTCCAACGCGACCGGCGTCCGTTTGCGCGCCCCGGCGCCCACCATGCACCATGCCAGGGCACGGCTGGAGGGACGGACGGACGGGCGGACGACCGGACGGACGGACGTGAGCATGAGACATTAAATGTTTTCGCCGTAAATATTTGGTGTATATCAAGCTAGCGAAATGCCAGGAGAGTGTCATGAGCGTGGCATGCAAGTCATGTTGCACATGACATGTCATGATTTCCATATTACCACTTGTCATTTATGCTCGTCATACAGTCAGGTCACTCAATACCAAATTTGATTTTGGGACGTTAAACCCCAGATATTAATTAATTAATCAATACCAAATTGGTATATATCAAGCTAGCGAAACAGCCTCGAGAGAGTCGTGAGCGTGGCGTGCAAGTCATGTTGCACATGACATGTCATGATTTCCATATTACCACTTGTCATTTATGCTCGTCATACAGTCACGTCACGCAATACCAAATTTGGTGTATATCAAGCTAGCGAAACGGCCGTCTGCGTGCCATGAGCGTGGCATGTAAATCATGTACATGATATGCAGGTCATGATATTCATATTATCACCTGTCGTTCATGTTGGTCATGCAGAAATGTCTCATCGTACCAATTGCTGAATATATCAAGTTAAGAAAACGGCCTCAGGAGCACTATGGCCATGGTGTGTAAATCATACTTTTCATGACAATTTAGTCATGATTTTCATGATATGACCAGTCATTGAGGTTTTTCATACAGTCATGTTGTGCCATACCAATTTTGGTATAACTCCCATTAACGATACGGCCAGGACAGCGCAAAGTCGCAGGCGGCTAGAGAGAGTGGAGAGTGGTACTTTATTGAAGGGAAAAGGGGAAGGGGAATCTTGGAGCTACTATGGTTGGGTCCCTACGTCCAGGGCTCCACTGGCCTTAGCCGCCCGCCGGACTTGATCTAGGAGCGCCCGCTGCACTCCCCGGGTCCGAGCTGGCGAGTTGTACCTCCCACTGCTCCAAACTAGGTATTAAAGGTTTGCCGAGAAAATTGGCTAAGTCGCTTGGCTTGCGATCACACCCCCACGAGATGTGGTAGAGAGTCGGCCTACCGCCGCACCACGGACACACGGCCGGGTAAAGCGTTGGATGTATCGCGTGTAATTTCAATAGATGCCGAAATACGTCCATCTGAATTTTTCGAAGGTCGGCGGCGTCTTCCCCATTAAGGGATCTGTGAGGCGTTCCACATTTTTGTCGCGTGAAGCGCTGGTGAGCCAGAATCTCCCTAGGTCGAATCGTAGGCGGCTAGATATATATAAAGATACGCTCAAAGTCGCCGAAGTTCGCTAAAAAATGCTTCGCATTTAAAAGCGAAGTAAGGGGGTGCCGTTCATCGGGATGACATCTATATGCATTCTGTCCGCGATTCGAAGGTATGTGCACCACCTCTAACACGTTCAGTTCTTTTTGTAAAATGATGTCGTGTGCGCTTCTGACTTGTTGGCGTAAGCCTTGACACTGAACGCTTATAGCTGAAATGCGCTGACGCTCACCCCCGCGTTAAAGTAGCGTCCCGAGACAGTGCTAGGAATTGCATAGATTTCGCGTTTTTGACGAGCGCGTTTGCCGAAATGCGGTCTGCCTGGCTGCAAAACGACGGCGAAATGAAGTAGACGCACCTTCACGCTCCGCTCAACCGACATCACAAGCGGAGCGCGAGATCCCTTTACGTTCCGCTGCTCGCACCCCGAACACATCAAAATGAAGGAATAAACGCGCGTGGCAATATATTTTCAGAACTGTAGTTTTTCCTTCAGGGTCGGTAAACATTTCGTTATTTGCGCATATCGTCGCGGGCTTATTCTAACACCTGCGATTATATTGCAAAGGGAAGGAGGGGTGGTGCGTGGCGTCGTGCATCCGTTATGTACTGCGTTGTATTTCTTACCGCGGTTCAGACCATTTTTTTGCGGTATTATAATTATGCGCCAGTCTCGCCAGCACGTTAGCCTAATTTATTTCCTTGAAATATGTCTGCTGCTCTTCAACCGAATTTGGGTGCCTGTAGAGACTTCGAAGATTTCCCTATTTTGTAACTTAGCCAGAGAGGGGCATGGAGCACAATGCATGTGATAAATCGCTTTCTTGAATGGTTTTCACGTGTGTGAGCTCCATTTTAAGCCGGAGTACATAAGGACGATTACCAAATACACCGATCCAAGAACCGGGATGACATTACAAAAGCGCTCACTCAGCAGAGAAAAGTGCAGAAGTTTAGAAAATGAATAGGAACAGTTTCTGTGCATCTTCTGCAGTGTCGCGGGCGCGCGCGCGCGCGCGTGTGTGTGTGTGTGTGTGTGTGTGTGTGTGTGTGTGTGTGTGTGTGTGTGTGTGTGTGTGTGTGTGTGTGTGTGTGTGTGTGTGCATGCGTGCGTGCGTGTGTGTGTGTGTGTGTGTGTGTGTGTGTGTGCGCGTATGTAAATAAAGAATGAATAAAATTTACCTTATTTATTTCGGCACTTTGTTGCGCAATGAAACTTTCCTTTTGTAAATTGTTCACACGTTCAATAGCGTACATTTTTCTTACTTTTAAGTGGAATAATAAATGGCTTACAGAAAAATCACCACAAAATTTGAAGTGTAATACGTTCCTTAAACCAGCGCCAATGCAGACGCAAAATGCAAAATGAAGCTATTGCACACGTAAAAGCTCGCCGCGAACATTTTATCTTTTCACGGAAGAAGATGGTGGCAATGGCTTCACAGCCTCTCGTGCGCGCCCGCTCGGTCAAAACGAGTGACGTCACTGCAGCAGTGAGCAGGCCTAAAATTATTTTTCTGTGGCATTGCCTAAAGCTCCCAGCACTTCACGTGGCGTTGCAATAGCTGCGTCATCAGCCCATCTTGGACCAATCGACGATGTGTGATGGCGTCATTGATGACGTCAAACGCTGACGCGATTTGTAACATCATTATAACCCGGATATTGTGAGTATACGCAACAGGTAACTTATGGTACGACTGTGGGTTGACAACGTCGGACGCCGGACTCTTCGACTCGGAGCCATATTAGGCTTTCCCCTTAAAAAAACGCCAGGCCTACGCGGAAAGCGCAGCGACGTCACAGTGAAAGCTGAGAGAGCGGCCTTTCTAGAACCAGTTATAAACTCTCTTGGGGGTACTATTACAAGTACATATTGCAAGGAACCCACTACGCTACAATTTATATATTTTTTTTTGGGGGGGGGGGGGGGGGGGCTGTGTTTGTACTTGTCTTCTTTTGTCCGTGTTTTCGTCGCGCAATTAATTTGAAGTCATGGATCACCAACTAGCCCACAATGATGCTATCATAATTTTAAATGCGAATACATTTCATAGTCCGGCTATGTCAGGCATCCGGCGTTGTCCGGCGTTGTCCGGCGTTGTCCAGCGTTGTCCGCGGAGGAGGAGGATAGGTTGAGGAGGTAAGCGCCGACAGGTGTTGGATGTGAAGCATCTTATGGCGAAGCTTAATCCGGTGGTGGTGGTGGGCGGCGTGACCACCCTTACTGCGCATGCGCAAACCCTTTAAAAAAATAAAAATAAAAAACCTCCTCTCTCCCTCTCTTTCCTCTAGGCATCCCTCCCCCGCGGCAACAACACCCTCACTGCGCATGCGCCTCCCCTCCTCTCTCCCCCTGCTACGCTCCCCCCTCTCTCCTCTAGGCATCCCCCCCTCTCTCTCCTACGCTCCCCCCCCCTCTCTCGCCTCGCGACGCCGACACAGGCAGCGTCTGCTAGCGAGTTTCTTGGTTGAAAAAACCCACTGCTCGCGCTGCACAACCGTTCACTGGCCATCCCGTATATATGGCAATGGATCTTGACCTCCAAGGTGGTGCCGGTGGGAGATTTCTCCTGTGCGTTGTTGAACAATAAAAATTCGCAGCGTGCGCGTTAACTAAAAGCGGACTGCGAGTCTCTGTGTCCAGTCGGAGTCGTCTGTCTCTCATTGCATATTAGCAGCGACTGGCTTGTTCCAGTAGGAAACACCGCTCCATCGCTGCGTGCTTTACGCATCCCCAGTTTTAAATGCGAATGCATTTCAAGTGCGTGAGGGCGCTCGCATCGCGGGAGCTCGGCGGAGCTATATATGAAAAAAAATTAAAAAAAAAATAAAAAAAAAGAAAAAAAGGAAAAAATAAAAAAAAATTAAAAAAAATTAAAAAAAATAAAACAAAAAATAAGAAAAAAAAAGAACAGGTGCTGCGCCGTGCTCCCGACCGGGCTGCAGAAATTAGGCGCCTTTTCCTTCTTCGAACCACAACCACTATATATAAATGGAGTGAAGCGCGCGCGAAATGCATTCGCATTTCCTCACGATTCCCTTCGGGGAGGTGGGGGGCATTTTTTTGTCAAGTTGGGAAGCACCCACTACACCATTGTTTGTCATTCTTCGGAGAAGCGAGGTACCCGCTACGCATTGGCAAGACATTATGCGCACTTTGTTGATGAAATGGCTGATGACGTCGAAGAATGGTGGCTGAGCTCTTTGTAATGGGTCAGAAGCATTCAACGACACACTCGGTATGCAATTCGTATTGTGTGATGCCTGGTCATTATTTTACTCGTATACGACACTAATTACACATGCT